>JAKSYS010000661.1:0-34379 GCA_022925895.1 Fragilaria crotonensis | reverse complement strand
ACATGAAGCAGTACTCGGTGTTGGAGGTTGAGTACGGGCGAGCGTGTGTCCATACAACGATTTCGTCGAGCATGAAACATTACAACATATGATTGTGATGACGGAAGGAGTCAGCGGCGGATCGCAAAGCTTGCCATCCATTGATGAGCAGATATGGGAATTCGTGAGTCTCCAACGAGTGTTGTTGGCAGCGGAATTGGCGAGTGAGACTGGTGGAAGAGCAGCAGCAACAGCAGCAGAAAAACAACAGCAACATGGAGCGCCAGCAGAACCTACATCTGCACCTGTCGTCCTACGAAATCTGGCGCTACTTCAAGTGTCTGTAGGATTATATGGTAGGACAGTCGTGACACTGGGATTTGATACGGATACGAATGAGAAAGGAAAATGCTTGCTGCCACAACATCGCTTTACAACGGGAGATGAAATACAAATATTGTCCAAATCATCCTCGTCGTCTGCGACAGCGTTTGGTAACAATCAACGACAGGGAATGCAAGGAGAAGGAGGAGTTGTCAGTCAGGTTGATGAAACATTCATATCGATCGCTCTCTTTGGGAAGACTCATGCTAATAATGATGCAACCACAAAAACATCCACGACGAGTGGCGAGGAAGAAACCACCATTCTAGGATCACCTCCATTCTCCATTGTTCCCAAGAGTTCCGCGGAGGTACACAACAAAATGATGCAAGCACTTACTGATTTAGAACGTCATGGAGCTTCACATGCACTTTACGGAAATGTGGTCCAGGCCATCTTTTCCGGTCAACAATACTGTGTACCAGGATCAACATCATCATCAACAGCAGGTGCACCACAGTCCACAATAGCAACAACAAATCCCTACAATCCCAATCTTGACGAGAGTCAACTCGATGCTATTGCCTTTTCCTTACATCCCGATCGTCACGTGTCGCTCATTCATGGTCCTCCCGGTACAGGAAAACCAGTACAGTAGCAGAACTCATTCAACAAGCTGTTCACCATCACAAGTACAAGGTTCTAGCACAGTGCATGTTGTGGTTGATAATGTCTTGGAACGCATCGTCCAATCCCAACAGCTGAATGGCAACAGTAACAAGAAAACACCAGCATCACGAATTCGGGCAGTTCGCATTGGACATCCAGCAAGAATCAAACCTGGTATTCTTCAATACTCACTAGAAGCACAAGTTCAAAACGCCGAGGGAACAGAAATTGTACAAGCCGTCCGACAGGAATTGCAATCATATCTACAAATCTTGCTCCGACCGAAGAAATCATCATCATCACGATCACGAGGGACGGACGACAAGCGTACTGCCTATCGCGAAGTCAAATTGTTGCGACAGGAAGTTCGGCAACGAGAAACCAAAGTAGTTCAATCGCTGCTGCGGGATGCTCAGGTTATACTCTGTACGACAGTCGGTGCCGCCAACCGAATACTCAAGGATATGGAATTTGATTTAGTCATTATCGATGAAGCGGCTCAAGCTCTAGAAGCATCGTGTTGGATTCCCATTCTCAAAGGCAAACGACTTGTTCTGGCCGGTGATCATTGTCAGCTCCCTCCCACCATCAAGAGTCATGATCCAAAGGTTCAACAAGGGCTATCGATTACCTTGTTTGAACGAATTTTGAAACTCTACGAGCGGAATGTAGATCTGAGTATCGCGCATGCTCCAAGTACAATATCGCATGCATCAGTCCATTGCCGACTGGGCGAGCGGTGCCATGTACCACGGACAATTACGTACCCACGAATCGGTGGCGCAACACGTCTTGTCAGACCTGATGATTGGCACACATCGTCATGCCAGCAACAATGATGGCAATGTTAGTGATGATGGAGAAGATCGCGAACAACCAGCACTTTTGCTAGTTGACACGGCCGGTTGTGGTATGGAAGAGGGCGAAACGAGCGCCGGGTCGCGATTCAATCAAGGTGAGGCACAATTGGTCGTCCAACACGTCCAGACGCTGCTGCGTGCAGGAATTAAACCCGAAGAAATCGCAGTCATATCGCCCTACAATGGACAAGTCGAGTTGCTGAGAACGCTTTTATTGCCTGAGATAGCACCGAAGCTTGAAATTCGGTCCGTCGATGGCTTTCAGGTGGCGAACGTGAGGCCGTGGTTCTTAGTTTGTGCGCTGCAATCACAGGGGTGTGATTGGATTCCTGTGATTCGCGACGTCTTAATGTTGCCATTACTCGTGCCAAACGTCACTGTGCTGTCATTTGTGATACGGAAACTGTGACGAAGAGCAAATTCATTGGTGGTTTGATTGATTGGATGGAACAGCATGGCGAATATCGATCGGCGGCGGAGTATCACCAATCGGATATCCAAGGAGATTTGGAACTTGCGGAACTGGAATTGAACAAGCTCATGGGGGAATCCAGCCCCACAAGCAAAAGCGATCCGATGACAGGGAAAAAGCCAACGAATCGAGACCATTTTGCGAAAAAGGAGCAAGAAAGGGTTACTTCTCTCGTGGATCAGATTACGGAATTTGCCCAAAAAGGCAATCCCGGCGACATGAAAGTCATGGGCACTCATTTGTCCAAGAATGATCGGCGTCTTATCCATGAACGTGCGACCGAGTTGGGAATAGAACACCGAAGCGAAGGAGTTGAGGGAGTTGATCGACACATTATTGTCAAAATCCCTGGAGGAACCGCCCCAGAGCCAGTGGTTTTACAAGAGATTGTTGAACCAAGGAGTGACGAAATGATTCTAGAAGTTCAGGAAGATGAGGGACGGCGATGAAGTTGGAACACTCGGCAAGGCGTCTGCATTTCAAGTCTTGATAGTGATGATGATGACGATGATAGCGAAGACGACGATGATGAAGACGACCAAGGCGCAGACGAGCAAGCCAAGCCAGCCATTGACAATGATATTCCACCGAACTCTCTCTTGGCCAGTTTAGCATTGGAACGACGACAGCGACAGCAGGGCACAAGGGCATCTGCAAGCCAGCCGCAATAATACCGCCTCCACCTAGTGGGAAGGCTTGGAATAAGAAAAGGGTGGACAAAAACTCGGTGGCTCGTCAGTTCCACCTGCGAAGAAGAAACCTGCGGATGACTTGAGTAGTCGTGATGATCTGGACGACGACATGGCATTCCTGGATTCTCAAATTGACAAGGTTCAGAATTCGCATGGTCGTAAAGTGGAAGGAACTGGTAATTACCGAACCATTATCAATGGTATTTTGATTGCAAAGCCTCCACCCCAACTGTGAAAAAGATACGAAGAAATCAGCTGCATTGAATGCCAAGCTCCAAGCAGCCCAAGAAGATCGAAAGCCCAAAGGTGGTAAGAAGAAAAGAAATAGACTCTCTTTGTTATAGATGACGTAGTGTATCCTATCTACCGTAGATCCTTTTTCTATTATGGATATGCACACCCTGAGCAGTAGTCGTCGACAATGCATGTTTTTGCTTGTGTGTAATAATAATAGAATCTTAATCGACACGGCAGACTCCATCCCAGCACGATGGTCCTGCCGCAGGAACAATGCGCAGAACGTTGGCAGCACCAGGAGTACCGAATGGAAGTCCTGCCGTGACCACCAAGAGATCATTGGGGTCATTCACGAGTCCCTTCTTGAGGGCGGCACGGCATGCGTTACGAAGGACAAGATCAAAATCATCCGTATCACGTTCAATCATGGCTGTGTAGTATTATAATGAGAACAGGGGAGGGCAAAATACAGTCAGAACATTTGATTTCCAAGCACACAATTGTCACAATCGAATCAATATAACAACACTTACGTCCATCATTGAACATGTCATCTTCCGAGACAGAATATCCATACGATCCAGCCTTTGGCAAATCAGGGTAGACACCCCAACTGAGAGCCAACTGACGTGCCGTCTCCTTGAAAGGACAAAGAGCCAAGATTGGAACAGATGGTCTCTTCTTGGATGCTCTCAAGACCGTCGTTCCACGAAGAGAAAAGCAAACAATGGCCTTGGCACTAATGGTTTGACAAATTTGTCGGGCTGCCACAATCATGGCATCCGTGGGTGTATTGCCAGGCGATGGAGCATTCTGTTCCAATAGGTTACGATAATGACCATCACTTTCGACACGGTTGATGATGCGTTGTTGCATGGCAACACTCTCTTCGGGATACTTGCCAGCAGCACTCTCGGCGGAAAGCATAATGGCATCCGCACCATCGTAAATGGCAGTCGCCACATCACTGGCTTCGGCACGAGTGGGGGTGGGAGAATCAATCATGGATTCGAGCATCTGAGTGGCAACCACCACGGGTGTTCCCTGTCGACGACATTCATCAATGATTTGTTTTTGCAACAATGGAACATCTTCGGGTGGGCTGTGTGTATATGTGTGGGTAACGTGCATGTATGTGTTCGTTTTGTGGTAAAACGAGGTGAACAAGTACAATGAGTATATATACAGATTGGACAAGGAATAATAACAATGATAACAATAACAACAAATACGACGTACCATTCGACACCCAAATCACCACGTGCCACCATGATTCCATTGCACAATTCGACAATCTTTTCCAAATTGTCACCATCAAAGCACGATGGCTTTTCAATCTTGGCCATGATGCATGGTTTGAATTGTCCTGGTGGTAACTTTTCATCAATGAGTTGGATGATTTCTTCAATGTCAGATGGTCTCTGAACAAAAGAGAGGGCGACCCAATCGACCCCAATTCCCAACATGTATTCCAAATCCGAACGGTCCTTGGGGGTCAATGGACTAATTTCAAGGATGGAATCTGGAGTGTTGACACCCTGTTGTGTGTGGATAGTGTGTGTGTGTGAGTAACGTGGCGAATACGACTGAACATGCATAAAAACAATACATACAAACAAACAACAACAACGTACCTTGCGATTGCTAATCTTTCCTGGAACATCAACACGACAATCCAACCATGTATTGTCTTGTGCTTTTCCAATGACTGTCAATTTGACTTTCCCATCATCGACCAAGAGTGAATGTCCAATTTCACTTGCCGCCAAAATTTCAGGATGTGGCAACATGACACGAGTGTTGTCACCCTTGGCCGAATCACTATCGAGACGAAAGGTTTGTCCCTTCTCTAGAATTTCATATTCCTTGGAGAATTCTCCGACACGCAATTTTGGTCCTTGCAAATCTCCCAAAACACAAATGGGATGAGAATACTTTTCTTCGACTTGACGAATCGTATCCAACAATTCTTTTTTTTGTTCTTGTGATCCATGAGAAAAATTGAGACGAAAGACATCGGCACCTGCGAGAAATAATTTTTCAATCATTTCACGATTGTCCGATGCTGGTCCCAAAGTAACCACTTGTTTGGTACTCTTTCTCCAACGTTGAGCCTTTGGGTGCGGCAGCGACAGTTGTACTATCCCGTGCCGATGATGTCATGGATGACGCTCCATTGGGAGCAATCGTTGCCAATCGAGCTGTAGAAGTTCTTGTAGATGTTGTAGTAGTCAATGGAGTCAGTTGAAAAGCAACAGTCGTCTCGGTCAAGTGTGACCCGAGGAGAAGGAGGATGGAAACGAACGCGTTGCAAGAGATCTTCATCTTGAATCTTTAGTGTGGTTGTGTTTGTAATGAAGTGTAGTGTGACTATTGAAATGTACTAGTACGACCACAGTAAGAAGATAGATTTGTGGGATTGCAATGTAAGGAGCAACGAGTGTGCGTGTAAAGTGCAAATAGAATACCGAAAGATCTTGTCAAGAGGAGACGTCCAAATTCTGATGAACCAAAAAAGGCGACGTTGGTGGATTGAAGACTGATGGATTTGGTGGTGTGGTCTCGTCGGTGTCAAGGGATCTACACATGTATACTGAGATTCGAACCAAACATGATGTCACTCGCTGGCCGTCCATCAACAGTGGGACATTTTTCGAACGTCACTTTTTGTCTACGAGTTCCGGTACTAGAATTCTACAGTAAGGACGCTCCTCGTGATGTCATTATGATGTCGCAGAGGAGATGATTCGACTCTTCGAAATCCATGTTGTCGACAATTTACAAATTCGGGAAATCAGGAGGACGTGTGTTTAATGAAGGATACGTATCATATCCAAATATGATGTACTACATACATGTTTACTCTGAGTATATGCCACCAAAGTGATACATGATGGAATCGACCAAGTATTCCTATATGCTTTAGTCCCAGTCGATACGTACAAGGGACATTAGCTCCAATGACATCCGAAAACGCACCTCTCGTCGTCACGACCGTACGACGTCGAATTGCATATGACATAAACACCCGATGCCGAACGTGGGACTTCCACCTGGCATGCCAGTATTTGTGCGTTAACGTTTGACAGCGTGCGAGATTCGAGATGGGTGAGTGAGTGCGCGTGTGCGCCTGTTGAAACCACAATTTACAGACCAATCCTCCGTATCAATCAGATAACAGATCCGGATATGGTGTGAATAGTTGTGGTGGTCGAATCGCTTGTAAACCGGATAATTAATTTAAAGTGAGACTATCTATCTCATCTTCTCCAATAATCTCATTCCGTTCAGCCGTGGACAATTCCGCCCAGTTCACACGGGATCCGCTATTCATACGTGACCCTGTACGCATAACACTCGGAGACTGTTCGCTCCCGTGCGACATCCGTTTAGAAGGTTTTGCCCTCTCCATGACCCAACCGTCCGATCCGACATGTCCGTTCGTACTACTCGGCCAGCTGGTCCCGTCAGCTAGATTCAACACACTCCTGCAATCCTCAAGCGCGTAGTCGACGTGATCAGGATTGACATTCATAATCTCATTGCGAAGTTTCGTGAACAATGCACCCTGCAATGGCTTGGTAAAGTAGTCCGCAATCATTTCTCCAGTGGGGCAATACTTAACTGTAAGATCCCCAGAATCAATTCTGTCTTTAACGAAGAAGTAACGGATCTCGATATGTCGCGTTCTTTTACTGCTGGAGCCCTTCCCGTTTTCCGCGAGTAGAATAGTGCTCTTGTTGTCTTGATGCACAATGGACTCTTTTACTCCATAACCCTGGGCTTCGAGAAAATACCTAGTCCATAGTATCTGTGGCATAACGTCATATAGAGACACCAGCTCCGATTCGGTCGAACTTCTTGTGTTAATTTTGTGGCGAGTCGATGTCCCATAAATTGCGCCTTTTCCCAATGTCATCATGCCACCTGTGTGACCCTTCATATCGGGATGCACCGCGAACGATGAATCCACCCACCACTTGATGATGCTCATGCCATCAGCTTCTAATGTCAAAGGCATAAGCGCCGTCCCGCGCAGGTATTGCATGACTCGACGCAGTTTTTTATAGTCATCGACGTCAGCATCCTTCACTCGAGTGCACAGGAAAGCCGTTGGTGGTTGTACATCCGGTCGAGCTCGCTTACAGAGAAATAGCAGCTTGGCGGTATTGTGATGGAACAATTTTCCCAACTCTTTGAAATTCGTGCCGCCGCTGGGTCGACATCGAACAGCTTCATGCTCGCTGGGTTCGGAGCGGTTCCGCCAAAGTCAGCTGGTAGTTCGTCCAACATCGTCTTGATATAATCAAACATCTTAAACATGACCTTGCCGTCGATGCTAAAGTCAATGGTCATCCCCAAGTATTCGTGTACCTTGCCACGTGTAATGGTCAATGGAGCCTCGTTTCCAAACTCGGACTTAAGCAACTCAATCACATCCGTCACGACCTTTGGGTCCACATGTGAGATCTTCAGATCATCGACATGCCAAAGGATGGTGCATTGATTACCGTCGATTGTTTTGTTCGCAACGCAGCTGTCGTATGGGTTTAGTTTGAACCCCATTGAATCAGTTGTTTACTCAACCTCTTCCAGAACAACAGTGCTGCCTTCAGCGTTCCATAGAGTGCTTTTGTCAGCTGTACGTATAGAACCTCTTTCCGTTTTCCATTTGAACGTACTCGATATAATTTGGGATCGCATTTCACAAGTAGCTCGGCCATTTTGCCCTCAAGTTTCATGTGAACTGTGTCCTCCATGTCAGCTTGCATGAACGCTCCAGGCAAATCAACAGTTGCGACATCACGACGCTCCTTTGCATCAATTACACAAGATAACATGACCGACTCGATTGAAACTGTTGGAGAACTTGCTTCTTCTTTGGTTGTGAACGCTCGTTGCTTCCGCCCGTCCGCACATCCGCGGGCTTTGATGATACCATTTCTCTTTTCCTTCAGGAACATGAGATATTGCAACGCGTCACGTCGCTCCTTACAGTTAAGGTTTTTTGTTGGTTTCAGAACCTTTCGGACGTGGAGCTGGTCTAGCTCCTTCATGACCGCGTCAACTCCTTTGTCGCCGAACAATCTCAGCCCTTTTTTTACACTATGTTGTGTCATCGCTGTCGACTCCAGGATCGTGTGAATGTGACCATAGTCGCGTGGCTTGCGTGGACGTAAGTTGTATTCACTGTTGCGTGGTCCATATGCTTCATCCATTTGTTCCTCAATTGTATGTTCGACAGGTTCGATTTCGACAGGTTCGACAGGTTCGATTGGACCGATTTCGGTGGGCTCGACTGGCTCAAAAGTTTCGGGGGCTCCTCCGGTGTTTGCAAGATTGGCGATGTGGTCGTTTTGATCGTTTTGATCGTCGTCGTTTTGATCGTCATTATCATCGTCATCAGCATCGTCATCATTATCGTCATCGTGGACTTCCTCGTCATCGCTTCCTTCATCATCCACTCCTGCAATCTCAACGTTGTCATCCTCGTTGGGATTGTAGTCATCGTCATCAGCATTATCGTTGTCGCCGTCATAAATGTCGTCGTCTTGGAGATCGTCGTCATCGAAAGGCACTCCTGCCCGGTTTGCAAATTCAATCAGCGGGGCACCGGGGGCTTGATGGGATAATTCGTGTACACGATCGATGACTTCGGCGGGCATAGGGAGCGATGTCCAATGGTTGCGGTTGAGTCGCCGTCCGGTGGCGAGGCTGTAGAAATAATGTCCTCCTTGGGCGTTTCCTGTAGGACGCAGCAAGCGCGCCGACAGTTCGTGATTGCATGCTGTTGTCGTGTGGTTCGTGCGTCTGCACATATTCGCCAAACTCGACCTTGCAGTGGTTGGCATAATTAACCGTCGTTCCGACGACAATGGCTCGAGGGCTCATCGTGTCAGAGATGCCACCGGCAGCGGGAAAACTGTTGAGCCAGAAGCCGCAGTAATAAACCAATTCGATAATCACACGTGCGGGCACCTTGTCGAACGGTAACGTGTTGATAACACTGCGTGCGCGTTCTTTGATGACACGAATGTGACGTTCGATCTCGGGGACGTGTTCCTCAGCTGCGACGACGTTGAGCGTGATCCCAAGTGCAGACAGTTCGCCACGATAACCGCCAGTGTCGAATTCGCCATCCATTAGTATGCTCGTGATTTTGAAACCGCGTTTCATGTACTGTTGGTATACTCGTTTTGTCGCTTCGAAGATAGTTTCGATTTTTCGATTCGTGAGGAGCTCCGAAGTGCCGAATTTGATATGTCGTGAAATCGTTACGAAAAATGGCAACTTGTTAACAAACATAATATCGCCGGCCAGCACTACATTTCGGTACCGCGAGACAACCGACCCTGGGATGTTTGCATGGTCAATTTTGACAGGATCCGGACGCTTGTGTACGGTTTTCCCCTTCAATGACCCGAGATCGGGCCCAAAGATACGTTCTGCGGCGATAATGTCGTCTCGAGTCACAGGACAATTAGGGAGTTGGTTTTTTTCAACGATGGAGATGAATGTCCTTGTACTTGGACGTCCGATAATCTTTTGTATCGAGCGCGCCAGCTTAGCCTTCGAGTAATCCCGTTCCGAGTACTTAGTAGCCTTATCAGCTACTGTGTTGACAAGGCTCACCCCCGTGGTGTCCTCCTGAGTGTCCAAATAGTAAAGCCCCTTGTCGGACTGGGTGAAAATGCGAACGCCACCATCCGATTTATGAAGGTGAAAGGCATTTCCGTCCGAACTGTCGAAAGTCACACGGTACCCACGTTCCTTGACACGTGAAAGAGATAGGATGTTTGCAATACCTTTAGGATTATACCAAACTGTCCCGTAGCCTTGTAGCTCGCCGATCAATTTTGTACTGGTGATACCTGCATTGCAGTGAATATCCATCGTGCTCTCGTGCTCACGAATGTTGGACAGCAACTCCCGGTTGCAGAAGACATCAACTGTCGACTGGTTGTCGAGCAATATCCAAGTGCGTGGCAACCGTCCATCTCTTCCGATTTGCATGGTGACTGCGGTTTCGTTCATGGTGACGTCATGATTAATGAACTGGAACTCAGAGTAGTCCGGCTGATCGTCAAGAAAGTCCGCGTCGTAAACTCCATCGGTGAGTAGCGTGGTTCCGGTATGCTTTTTGGCTTCGCCTCTGCTCCCTCAATGTACCGTTCATTGTCGCATTCACTTGCGTAATGGCCCTTTTTCTTGCAGCGACGGCATTCGACTTCGCTTTTGGCTGGTTTCTTTTTTTTCCTTCAGCGTTGACAAAGGCGACCTCGCCTCCACTGATTCCCTTAAGTCCATTCTGCTCGCCTGATTTGGTGAAGTAAACCAGACGATTGTACGCGTCGGTTAAGGTCTTGGGATAGTTGTCGTGACCTGCGACGAATTCGTTTTCAAGATTATCCAACAATCTTCCGTAACGCGTGCGATCAGCTCCCATGAGCAACGTGATGGCCATGAAGCGTTCAACGACTTCTTCGTCGATTGCCTTCTTTCATCGGAAGTCATTGTCGACATGTCCCTGTCTCCATTCAGGATCTTACGCATCCCGGAATCTAATCCGATGTCAGCGCCAATTGCCTTCAACACATTCATTGTATTTCGGAATTTCTCGTAGTATGCCTGGGTTGTGACAGTTCGTCCCTGAACTTGGTTTAGGAACCTTTTCTTCGCTTCAAGCAAAGACAAAGGGTGATACTTCTGACCTTCGAACGAGAATGCGATGTTCTTGATTGCTGTCAACAACCCGACTCCGTTCTTCGTCTTCATCGTAACATCAAAACCTTCACTCGATCTGACCTTCTGTTGCATGATATCCGTGCACTGACCCCAAACGAGAGAATATAACGTTTTGTTATTTTCCTCGATGTAGGTGGTCCTCTTCACGTATTCATCAATCTTCTTCTCCCAAATCCTCTTCAAGGTTGGGTTTTCGACATCGGCACATGGCGGTGGGACTTCAATGATCTGCTCCTCCAGGGTCTCGACTGCAGTGGATGTATCGGCTCCATACTTGTATTTTGCTCCAACGTAGATTGCAATCGCCTTGGTGGTTTCGACGAAGATGTCCGACTGTTTCACGTCGGCACAATCGAATATGTGACCCTTGAGGTCTTCGCAGCTTCCGTCGAACTTGACGCTTGAAGCATGCCTGTATGGACCTTTGGAAAAGTTGACTTGCCCTTCTTGGCGTCACCAGCTCCTTCCTTGCTATCCTTGTTATTAGATGAACCGTCTCCGGCTTCCACTTTACTCGTGGGGTCGTCATGGCACTACACGACGTGCCTTTAAATTAATTATGTTGAAACCACAATTTACAGACCAATCCTCTGTATCAATCAGATAACAGATCCGGATGTGATGTGATTAATTGTGGTGGTCGAATCGCTTGTAAACCGGATAATTAATTTAAAGTGAGACTATCTATCTCATCTTCTCCAATAATCTCATTCCGTTCAGCCGTGGACAATTCCGCCCAGTTCACACGGGATCCGCTATTCATACGTGACCCTGCACGCATAACACTCGGAGACTGTTCGCTCCCGTGCGACATCCGTTTAGAAGGTTTTGCCCTCTCCATGACCCAACCGTCCGATCCGACATGTCCGTTCGTACTCGGCCAGCTGGTCCCGTCAGCTAGATTCAACAGCGCCAAAGATAACAGGATATTCTGGAACGCCCTCGAACATACGATCATTACTTCTCTCTGATTAATAATCCAACGATATCCAAGGAGAATCCATTGCTTTCTTGCTTGCTTGCTTGCTTTTCGCTCGCAAGACGACATGACCAGCGATAGTAAAGATGACTGCGAATTATTCCGAGATCGTACTCGATGACTTGAGATCTCTTCATTGACCATGACAAAATGTTTTCTTGGAAGCACTGCCTCTGGCAGACTGCCACTAGCAGAACGAAGATGAAGCAGCTTGGCAGCTTGGTGCTCATCAGAGCGGCTACCAGCAGAGTGGCTAGTAATACAAAGTACAACGACAAGTCATGAAAGCCTGAAAACCAGCTCAATAGCCTGGACGTGAATCCCAAATCAGGCTACAAATACCGTAGTTGTGACGAGTGTTTTTGCTGCTCTCTACCCCAGTTCAATTGCATGATTGCACAAACGGAGGCCTACTGGCTTTGGCATTTGCATTTTTGTTTTGATAAAGCTTGTTGGTGTCGGACCCTTTCCGCTTCCAATCACGGACGACCAGAACTCAATGATATCCGTTGTCAAATGTCGAATGAAGACACGAAAGCTATCGCTGACTACACCATTCCATTGCATGTACGTACGCACCTCGGCGTACTGTTCGGCGACAAGGCTAATCACAAACAAACAAACTCGTTTCAGTGGTTGTTGTGAACCAACAAGTGGACGAGACGTACGCGGTTTTCCATCACAGCTGAGAGAAATGGATGGAGGTGGTGGTGCTGTGTATGTGTGGTGATGTGACACCAGCCGAGCTTCATTGCAGTACCTTGGGAAATTAGAAATAAGACTCGTTGTTCGGCAGTGTGAAGGACCATATCATGGGTGGCAAATCACTAGAATTTCCACAACACATTTTCATTTTGTGCGCGCTCTCTAGTCGGTCAGGCGACCAACTCTACCGTAGAGCCAATGAGACAGGTGACGTACGAGTAGTCGACGGACTGATACTGTCAATTCCATTTCTGTCGTTCCAAATGTCATTGCGATTTCAACAAGAAGCGCAATCCAAGAAAAAGGTCGCATGGGCCAATGCCCTGCGCAAAATGCGGGGGAAGGAAATGGCAGTCGATTCCACGTTTGAATTATGAAAAATCGACTCTGTCGAATATGATCGTGATCTCATGGAAAAGGTACACCAATTTAAGGAGAGTTGTGAACACCAATTCCTTCAAAACAGTACGACAGATGCCAAGGCAGCAAAGAAAAAGCAAGCACGAGTTGAAATTGTAAAATCAATCGAATTGTTGCCTCCAGCTGTGTGGCAAAGAGAGAGGAAGTTATGAGGAGCTATGTCGATTCGAACGAGGAGTTCGACTCAGAGACTTATCTTGTCTGGTGCTGGTCGTTCCGGTGTGGGCGAAGGATATGGAGCTGACCAAATGGAGGAATAGGAACTTGCTGTTATTACTTGCATGCCTTGACTTAACTTGGTTACAATGGATTATAGGACTTGACTTGGATGCAATGTTACAATATCGAGCTACTGGAAACCATTGAGCACAAGACTTGGAAGTTACCCGACCTTGGAAAACAAATCACCTTTAATCTTTTGTTACTCCAGACTCCAGACTACCCACCCATCCGATCCTATCAAACACGATTACAATTCAACGCCAAATATCCTTCAGGCATCATAACACCATCGTCCTTCATTTCCGATCCGACCTCAAACTCAAACGTGCCCGTCTCCCAAGCATTGCCTTGCGGCCTTCCTCCATTCGTCCCTTAATTCATTCATGCGTTCATGGATCACAGGTTCCGCAGCAACCTGAAGGACATGCAATTTCACAGTCGATTAAGATATCAAAAAGAGAAGGGATTGAGCAGAGGGATGACGCAATTGTCCCCGTCAACGTGTTGTTGAAGAAAGCCAACGTGGTCAACTCAGCCAAGCGTCCCATCTCAGTCGGAATTGTGGAAGTCAACTGATTGTCGTTAAAACCCAATGCCGTCAACTTTGTCAAGAGTCCGATCTCACTAGGAATCGCGGATGTCAAGGAATTGCTGTTGAAATCCAATGACGTCAACTGTGTCAAGAGTCCGAAGTCCAATTCAGTCAACTTTGTCAAGAGTCCGATCTCCCCTTGGAATGGCGGATGTCAACGAATTCTCGTAGAAATCCAGCAACGTCAACTGTGTCAAGCGTCCGACCTCACTTGGAATGGTGGAAGAAAAAAAAATTGTTGTTGAAATACAAGGTTGTCAACTGTGTCAAGAGCCCGATCTCACTAGGAATTGTGAAAGTCATCTCATTGTTGGCGAGATTCAACTGTGTCAACTGCGTCAAGCGTCCAAGCTCACTTGGGACTGTGGAAGTCAACTGATTGTTGGAGAGATCTAACGCCGTCAACTTTGTCAAGAGTCCGATCTCACTTGAAATTCCGGATGTCAACGAATTGCCATAGAAATCCAGCAACGTCAACTCTGTCAAGCGTCCGATCTCACTGGGATTGTGGAAGTAAAAGATTGCCGGAAAAATCCAATGTCGTCAAAGTTGTCAGAAGTCCGATCTCACTTGGAATCGCGGATGTGAAGGCATTGACGGCGAGATCCAACTGTATCAACTGTGTCAAGAGTCCGATCTCACTTGGGACTCTGAAGTCAACGCATTGTTGTAGAAACTCAAGTACGTCAACTGTGTCAAGAGTCCGATCTCAGTTGGGATTGTGGAAGTCAACGCACTGTTGTCCAAATTCAAGTACGTCAACTGTGTCAACACCCGATCTCACTTGGGATTGCTGAACCAGTCGTTGCGTTGCCAAACGTGAATGTCGATCGACACCTCGTCACATTTGCAATGGAAAGAAAGTTACAAGCAATTACCACCTGCGTCGTGGAGGTCGTCGTCGGGATGACGGATACACTTACAGTTGGTGCTCGAGTGGAGTCAGTGGTTGGTGAAGCGGCTGGTGAAGTGGTCGCCGCAGATGGGCTTTAGTTGGTGCCAGTGTCGGGGTTGAATGGTGGTGGAGAGGACATCGACGAAGAACTGCTACCTGCAGCTGTTGATCGAACGACAAGAAAACAACTGCAACCATCGCGCCAACAAGACAGCTCACAAATAAGACAAGACCCAAAGAAGTGCATCGAGATTGGTACCGCTTCATTCTAACGTACTGGGCCTCGGCAACTACCACCGTTCCTCCTCGTTTCCATCCGGTACCTGTTGTGCGTCCACAGCGTACAAACCACTTCCAGTTGCAATTAGACTGCTGTTGTCGTGCGCACCAGTATATGCCCCTGCGGAGTTTGGCACTTCTCTTCCTGCTTGAATTCTTCACTTGTTGTTAACTGGCTGATGGTCGGATCATACGAACGAATTGGTGGCCTGAATGTCCAACGTGCCGCTGTGATGCGATCGGATCCTTCGCTCGAAATGCGCCGGGACCAACGTCGCGATTGCTTGCAACACCTGCCGGTGGCCTTCTTGCCATGGAGTCTACCATCCGCAACCCAGGTGAAGGCATTGGTTCACTCGGTGGTGCAAGTTCCAATTTCTTTGTTTCAACAACATCATGAACAAGGTCGCGACGACCACCATTATCCTCATCGGCATTATTCACCAGTGCCAATGATGGTGATACCAAAGCGGACGGAAGTGAGGAACCAGAAGCAGCCGAAGACTCCGTGGCCATCCCTGGAAATTCATCCGACGAACTTTCTTCGGAAAAAACGTCGTCGTCCTCCTCCTCGATGCCGTCACCCATAGAATGCTCCTCGACAACAACGTTGTCAATGTCGTCGGCACTGCCTCGATTTTCCATCAGAAAACAAGATTTCTACTTGTATATCTATATTGGAGTACTGGAGTAGAAAAATGTGCACGTGAGTTGATCGAATCAGATCACCTTCGAGTATGATACTCGGATTAGGGACTCTTTCAGTACAAGTACTCTGAGGTCAGAAGGGTGCTGGAGTACAATCACAACCTCGTATTTCTCAATACCTTGTTGCTAGTAGAGCAATGTTACTACTAGTAGAGTACCAGGTACCTGAGTACCAGCTTCATGAGCTGAGAGCCCTCGACGAAGGAGAATAGCAAGAAGATCGAACGAAACTGGGATCTGGAACGAGAGTGCCTAATGCGCTTAGAATTAATGCGCATATAAAGCACTTGCACCAATCAAAATCGTCCAAAACGTCATCGTTGCAATTTCGAAGTCAATAATTCTGTTACACCCCTGCCTAAGTATGAAGGTCACTTTTAACGCTCATGACCACAAGATCAAACATGTAACATGTAACACGAAGTCTGTGTACGTGTGCCGTAGCTGAACTACCTTGTATGAATATCACTCCGTGTACTCAGTACTTTTTTAAATAGATCAACCAAATTAGCAGTCTTCGCCGCACTTCGCAACACTCGGAGTACTTGTGTTTTTACCAAGAGATCGTAAAAAAAACCAAAAGAACACCATCACCGTTGCAATTTCGAAGTCAATAATTCTGTTACACCCCCTGCCTAAGTATGAAGGTCACTTTTAACGCTCATGACCACAAGATCAAACATGTAACATGTAACACGAAGTCTGTGTACGTGTGCCGTAGCTGAACTACCTTGTATGAATATCACTCCGTGTACTCAGTACTTTTTTAAATAGATCAACCAAATTAGCAGTCTTCGCCGCACTTCGCAACACTCGGAGTACTTGTGTTTTTACCAAGAGATCGTAAAAAAAACCAAAAGAACACCATCACGCACACGCTCTACGAGCGTGCGTTCAGTAACCGTCAAGTTCGTTGAACCTTCAAGTCTCGCTCTTCCCAGCACCAACACCGTCGTAAATGTTTACAATGAAGGCGAAATTAAGATATATAAACTCTCGACAGGTGTTGCTTGCAACCTGCCTTGAACCGTTATTGATATTTTCAGAACAGGTAGATGACTCTTTCGGGAAGGGGCAACCCCAACCGAAATTCGGACGATTTTGATTGGTGCAAGTGCTTTATAAGCGCATCAATTCTAAGCGCATTAGGCATATTCATCTGGAACATACCGAACATTGCGCCCATTACTCGGATTCATATGCAAGCAACTTCCGAAAACCTTCGGACGCACAGTTTCAGCATGGTGGACTGGGGTACTAGGTACTAGTACCACGTATTACTGGTACTCATCGATTAGGCCACAATATGTGCTCCGGGATTATGGATGGGGAGCCCGTCTATGTATGTTTGGGAGCCCGTCTGTGTCCCCTTTTCGAGCCGGTCAATCTTTACTTGCGTAGCTTCTACATCACTGTCTATACGAATACCATCCGGAGATGATTCTCTGAGGTTTTTTATCCCATAAAAAGTACATGGTTGGCTGACGACGCAGTTAATTTCACGAAGTAGATTTATATAGAACGTTTGACCGGCTCGAAAAGGGGACATAGACGGGCTCCCGGTATAATTCAAATTTTATCATACCGTGGTATTATACCACTCCATTTTGAGGGTGTTAGGTATAATTGTATTATTGGAATCATGTTTAGAGTTAGGGTTTCATGGTCATGCGGGTGTTTCGAGCGACGAGTATCATCATACATACACAATTCTGATAGTATTGACATCCTCCAGATCTGCAACCAGCACAAAAGCACACAAATATCAGAGGTGAATCTAAATATGAGGAATGGGATAAAATTTGTGAACATTTTGTTGAATTCTACAGGCTCAGAGGAGATGAGTCAGAGACAGACACGCCCAAGATTGCAATAATGCTCAGGCAGACTTCAAGATAATTGACTGAAGTGCAAGAAGCAAGAAGCACAGTAGAGCTTTTGGATAGCTTGATGCTTTTATGGAGGGTCAATGCATATCAATACAGAGCCAAACTCAAGTATCTCAATAAACAGGGATTCTTTCGGAACAATACTGTGAACTTCCATCGGACATATGAGTAAAACATAATGCCAAAGGCTCTCAAATGAATGAGTTTGATGTGAATATGTATGAGTGTTTTCAAGCTGCCAACAGAAATGGAAGGAGACTTTGATATGACTAAAACTATGTTTTGCCCTCACAATTCGTACAACTCAGTGCCAGCCGTGGAAAATGAGTGAAAGTATCATAGCAAACCTCACCCAAACAATAATTCTGACATGATATTTTGCATGAAGTGCCTACACCAAACTCAACAAAATTTTCCAACTGCGGCGGCCCACCACCTGGCTCGATTCCGTGTTGGCAGTCGTACTGGGGTACTCTAGTACTAGACTACTGGCTACTGTCAGAACAGCTGTATTATACCACGTGGTATGGTATAATACAGTATAAGGCTCAATCTTAGCGTGGACACAGTGTGTTTTTTTTCGACACAAACGAAATAGTTTCTCCGAAAAAAATGATTTGTGTCTGTGTTTTTTGCCTTAGCGTGGACACAACCAGGACACAAACACAGTAAATTGGAGTTTGTGTCGGCGTTCGACACACGAGATTTGATGAAAAATACAATTGTGTCCCTGTTTTCGCGGACACAAACTCAAATCTCGTGTGTCGAGCATTCGACACAAACTGAATTTTTAACCAATAGCATTAAGTCGTTCTAGTCAGAGAATTTAAATTCGCATAATATTTTCCTACGGTATTCGAGTACTTCAGAGTATACGACACAAAATGATTTTCTTAACCAATAGCATGAAGTCGTTCTAGTCAGAGATTTTCAGATTTGAATTATTTTCATCCTACAGTACTTATGTACTCCAGTACTTGGGTAGACGATACAGATTCCGCTGTGTCGATGACAACACACTTTCAAATCTTTGGTCCGAAGGCAAGCGACACGACCATCGAACCGTGTTCTGACATCAACAAATATTTTTTAGTTTGTGTTCTCTTTCAACACACTGTGTCCTCGCTAAGATTGAGCCTAATACAACTTGAATGAAAAATCCTGTTATACACTTCCATATCCGGGACTGGAGTGATCGCATGACGAAACCAAGATCTACATACACATGCATACATACGACAGACCCCAACTCCCAAGGCGTTTGAAGAGTTTGAAGCAAAAGCATGTCGTTGCGCGCACAGCATCGTGGTCCGTGCACAGTGCATAGTACTTCAGGTAATGGTACTGCTGACATCTGCAGAGTCCTGCACTGTACCATACCCAGTACCACCCACTACCCACCCATACCCATGGTTAATGGTGGTATGGGTGCCCAACCAGTGGGTGGGTGGGTATGGGTGGTCCAAACTCCACTGAGCAAACCGGTAATGGGTGGTCTAACCTGCCCACACGAATCGACCAGTGTACTCTGAGTATACAGTAGCCAGTAAGGAGTAGTATAGTACACGTGAGAGCAACTTTAGAAAACAGCCTGCGGCGGCTAAATTTTTGCAGGGCATGGGTGGGTATGCACGCCCAGCGGGCGTGGGTGGTACGTGGTCCAAGCGTGACCGCGCGAAGCGTGGTGGTCATGTGGTCCGCTGCCTACCGGTAGCCTTGGTACCCATGGGCACAGGCGTCATACCCGGTGCAGGACTCTGCTCTTCTGCTACAATACTACTGTACCAATGTACTGAAAACCATACTCCTCTGCCTTTAAGGACTGTTACACCTAAAATGGAGGCAATTTGAGGATCAAGGATGGTGAAAAGAGGAGTTTCAGCATCGGAATGATGTTGATAACCGTGTTGTTGTCACCACTTTTTTGCTTGATTGGCCTGTCGCTCCCAACCGGCAAAAAGATCTCTATCACTTGTACCAAAATGCCATCAAATGTTTTGGCATGGACTACGACTTCTTGACAATGCGAAAATTCTACTCGACACTAGTCAATGCCATCCAATACATGGTATGCAGCAATTGTAGTCTCTTCTCTGCCAAGACTGTTGAGAATTTGTACACTCTGGAGCCTTAGATCAACATCTTCCTCAATAAGTGTGCCACAAACATCATGTTGATAACATGATCAACCATTGCTATTGGCTTCTATCAAAACAATTTCCATGGTGATGCCAGTTGGGTGATGAATGGTGCTCATGATCAATGCGTGCCATGCAAGAATGTTATTCTATAAGCATCTCTTAAGAACCACTATATTTTGCTTTTAGGATGAACATGAGATTCCGTCAAAATCTCTTCAAAACCGAGGAGCAATTTACGGTACACTCAGGAGTACTACAGTACCCCATGTGCCTGGTACTAGCACTCCAGTACTTGCACAATTATTACTTAACAACACGGTACAAGGACTGTAGACTGTAGGACGCAAATGTACTGGAGTACTGTACCGTACTCCGTACTTTGCAGTGTCGATCTGTCCGATTTCGAGGATGAATTCTCACCGTCCGTCGTTCGTGCTTAAATCGACTCGAGAAGACAATCCCCACCACCGATTTCGCCTCCATGGATTTCTCGTTTTCAAGTGAAATACGGGTAAGGCGTACAGTACTATCGTCCAACTTCGGCAGCGACGTTGCCAGTGTATCAATTGTACGACCAATTTCCATACACTCGTTCCATTTGCAGAACAGTGTCATCAACAACAGCAATCATCCACAACAACATCTCTTTGTAAAGCAGCATCATGAGAATTGAAAAGTGTTACTTCTGTTCATCACCGTGTTATCCTGGTCATGGAATGACATTTGTTCGTAACGATGCGAAACAATTCCGTTTCTGTCGTTCGAAATGTCATCGCAATTTCAACAAGAAGCGCAATCCACGAAAGGTTTTGACCAAGGCCTTTCGCAAGACCCGGGGAAGGAAATGGCTGTCGATTCCACGTTTGAATTTGAAAAGAGACGAAATCGACCAGTCAAGTATGGTCGTGATCTCATGGAGCAAGACCATATTGGCCATGCAGAAAGTACAACAGATTAAGGAGAGTCGTGAACAACGATTCTTTCAAAACAGAATGACTGATGCCAAGGCGGAAAAGAAAAAGCAAGCAAGAGTTGAAATTGAGAAATCAATCGAATTGTTGGCTCCAGCTGTGGCAAAGAGAGAGGAAGTTATGAGGAATGTGGTCGATTCGGCACGTGCCAGAATTGCAGCTCGAAAGAAGAGTTCGGCAGAGACTTACCGTGCTGGTGCTGGAAGTGGTGATGCGGATCAAATGGAGGAGTAGGAGTAGGAACTTGCTGTTAGTAAGACTTGTTTACATTGGAATAACTAGCAACAAATTAAACTTGTATGTAATGGCTCCATCGTTGTGGTGTACTCTACTACGGTAGCTAGAGTGATCGACTATAGACATGGTAGTGTACTGGAGTAAACATTTATATAATTACTGGAGACGATTCGAGCATGGAAGTTATCCGACCCTGGCTGTCCAATCAACGTTTGCTTGGTAGTACCCATTATCCATCACGCATCATACATTCCGATCCGATCTCAAGCTCACACACGAACAGCCTCGTGTGCCTTTGCCTTGGTGCCTTCATCCATTCTTCCCTTTATTCATCACATTCATTCGTTTATTCGTTCATTCATTCCTCAGCTACAGAGAGAACCATCCTCATAACGATCCCAGCAGCAACCTGAAACACATGTAACTTCAAAACAGTCAACAATGATAAAGCTATACCCGTCGCTAGGAGTGATTGGGCAGAGCGATGACGGAACTGTCCCTTGCAAAGCATTATTGGAGAAATCCAACCACGTCAACTGTGTCAAGAATCCGATCTCACTTGGAATTGTGGAAGTCAACAAATTGTACGAGAAACCTAATGCCGTCAACTGTGTCAAGAGTCCGATCTCAGTTGGAATTGAGGATGTCAACGAATTGACGCCGAAATCCAATGCCGTCAACTGTGTCAACAAACCGATCTCACTTGGAATTGTGGAAGTCAACGAATTGAAGTTGACGTTCAAATACTTCAACTGCGTCAAGAGTCCGATCTCACTTGGAATTGTGGAACCCCTCGTAGTGTCTTGAAACCCCAAGGCCGATCGACACACATTCACGTATCGCATGGAAAGAAAGTTGCAGGCGATTAGTTCCGGCGTCAAGACGGTCGGTTCCAAGGTCGGAGGCGCTGTGGTTGGTACCCGCGAAGGCGGCGCCGTGATTGGATCCGGCGTGGGAGATGCCGCAGTTGCTTCGGCGGTTGTGGGCGCTGCTGTCGTTGGAGCGCTGGTGGGGAGCACTACCGTTATTGGTGAAAAACTTGATATGGGGGTCGCCGTGATTGGTTCCGGGGTCGCGGGCGCCGCAGTCGGATCGGGTGTGGTGGGCGCTGCTGTACTTGGGGCCCCGGTGGGGGGCTCCCCAGGAGTTGGTGAAGAAATTGGCGCTGATATGGGGGTCGCTGTAATTCGTTCTGGGGATGTAGTTATAACAGGGGTGGGGGACGTCAATGAAGAGCTGCTTGCTGCAGATGGGGGTCGATTGACAAGTATAACCAGTGCCACCACCGCGCCAACAAGACAGCACACAAGCAAGATACTGCCCACCAAAATCAATCGATACACGGGACGTCGATACCATTGCGTGGGTACTCGATAGGCTTCCACAATGTCTACATCGCTTTCGGCAGCCATGCGATTGCTGTTGTGCCCACCGGTATATTCTCCTGCGGAGTCTTCATTCGTTAGCTGTCTGGGGGGATCATACGCACTTATTGGAGACAGGAATGTTCCATTTGTTGCAGTATTGCGCGATGGTGGTGCCAAGGGAAGTGCTCCGGCAGTGCCGTCTTGATTCCTTGCATTAGAAACCGGAGGCCTTTCCGAAGAGTCTGCCATTCGAATTCCGGTTGAAGGTATTGGTTCATTCGGTGGTGCATGTTCCAATCTTTTTTTACCACTAGCACTTCCTTGGTTGTGACGTTCAACCGTTGAGGCTGCCGGTAACGAAGCGATCGCAGAGGAAGTAGAAGGAGCCGATGACATGGCCGAAGCGATCGCGATTGATCTTCAAAGTCCTTGCAACCAGTTTTCCTCCGATAATCCGAGTACAACTCCTAGTGTGCCAACAATGCACAACTTCTGTAGGACTCGTCGCGTCCTTGAGAGGCAAAAGTAAACGCGAAAAATGAAGTGTAGGTGATGCACTGCTATCATCAATCAGCAGCATTATGAGCTGAGAACTATCATGATTCATCCGCAAGGAAAGGAGGCAATCAAAGGAATCGGAACGTTGGTGAATCGTACCTGGGTTATATTAGAATTCGTACGTATGACCTTCATGCCACGACATATCGCAAAATAGTTGGATCTTTTCTGTATCATAGGGTATGCATACTTGTACTGTCCTGAGTGTCGCGTGCCGTGTACGACTGTAAGTTAATAATCCAGTAGGTCTATAGACGGGAGCAGTACCGGTACAATACCGGTACCTGGTACTTGTACTATACTCTGAGTATGGACATCTGGGGTCGGGACTCGGTAGTTGGGCACACAAAATAGCGATGAGCAAATGAGCAAGCACGAAGATGGGATCAATGTGAATAGTTCTTCACATCATTCGTCAGTTAAAGTGAAACAATGTGATAAACACCAGCTGCAGATACTTCAGCCAAGTCAGGTCAAGAGATGCAGAAGAGACGGCTGCGACGTCGACGACGAGAGTGATAGTAGCGATGGCGAGGCGTGGAACGTCAGGAACCAGTATGTTGGATTTTCGCTAATACCGTCATCATTGACGGTCTCTGGTACTGGTGCAACTGGTAGTAGTTTAGGTACTTGTACTGTCGAAACGAAGACTAAAACAGGCCCCAACATCGTCACCATGATCCCAAGTTACGTTCCAAACGAATATGGTGATTCTGACATTCACACGAACAAATTTCCACAAATTCTATGGAACGATTGCATCTCACAACGTAAGCCTTGTGTGATTCACGCCCTTCCAATACTCGCTAATGATGAAGACGACGATGATGATGCCTGTCGAGCTACGAAATCGCTGGTGTTAGACAAGGAACAACTGATCCGAGTGGCGGGCCAGGAACTAGTCCAGGTGGAACGTCGGCTGGATGCTCGAGAAACATTTGGTCAGTTGCGATGTCCCGATCGACAATTGATGATGAAAGTCCAGGATTTTTGTCAAGCGCTAGAACAATCAGATGGACATTTGCTTTATCTATCCACACAACTAACGGACGATGATGAGAATGGTGATAACGATGTGGCTAGACCAATCGTAACGACTCCATGCAAACAACTGATTGACAACAAAATCATTCCAAACACGTTGTCATGGGCAGGAAATTTGATACTTCAATCGTGCAATCTGTGGATGGGAACAAATGGCGGCAGTGCTGCCCACACCGGGACGAGTTCGGGGTTGCATCACGACTTTCATGACAATTTTTATGTCTTGTTGCACGGATCCAAGACCTTTCGACTCTTTTCGCCCGATTGCGCTCCGCACATGAAGACTTATGGGGAGATTCATCGCATTCATCCAAATGGTCTCATTAGTTATGTTGGTAGTGAAACACGACCGGACGGTCTGCCTGTGGAACAAGCAACAGACGACCACGATGACACGGATGTCGAACAGCACGACACTGACGAGGAAGCGTTGTATGGCAAGGGCTTTGGTGAAGAGAGTGGAAGCGATACAGATGGCGACGAAGACAACAATGTTTCTGGGAAAGGAGCCAGGGACGACTTTGACGAAATGTGTGGCCAAGCCGATGACTCGGAGTCGGAGAGAAAACCCAACAACTTTCTCGGATAGACCTGCGAGGCCGTTCCCTTGAGGAGTTGAGAACAGAGCACGAAGGATTTTCGTGTGTCAACGAAGCTGTTGTGCATTTGAAAGCAGGACAGTCACTTTACTTACCAGCTGGTTGGTTCCATGAAGTTACGAGTCAATCTACAAAGGACCATTATCACATGGCTCTCAACTACTGGTTCAATCCTCCGGACAAGATGGACGACTTCAGTTGTCCGTACACTGACAAAGATGCATTCGGGGCAATCAGATGACAACGATTCGTTGATAGATTGTATACTAAGGCGCACTCTTGGCTCGTTCCGACACACGAACGATGGAGTCTCGCGACGAGGAACGTCGCTATTTTATTTGTTTGTTCATTGTCACGGCGACGACCATCGGCACTTGCAGAATGGTGACGTGTCGGAAGTTTTGTACTTTCCAGCTCATGCTTTACGCATGATACGTCCATGAAAAGCGGTGACAAATACAATGAGGAATATGACCAACAGCGCCTTCCCATTAATGTGGTGGCTTATAGTATACGACATTACACTAGAGGACTCGACAAGATCTCAACGCCCTCGGAGTCTACTCCAGTTGTGTATCGACGAACCGATCCACGATAAGACTCCCAATACCTCTTTCGGAGAGGCTCCATTTCGCACGTAGCAGTTGATTCATTGTCAAATGATGGAGCAAAGACGAGTAAAACTAGGCCCAATAGTAAGTTAACCCTGGTAGTCTTGTTCTAGTTTGGCAATCTGGTATATGATCGTTGCATGCATAGTTTCCTTTCGGATTGACCTGCCTTGATTTGGTCGTTCAGAAATTTGGACAACACGTCGATACGACATACGACTTTAACGGCACAGACGAGAAGAACAATTCCAATATACTACTACCTAATGTTCATCGAAGTACTCGGAGTATGGCGTGTATGCCTGGTTCTTGTACATCAGCGCAGCAACACCCTAATGGATTTTCAGCTTCACAATACCGCCGGCGGTCCTGGTCTGGCGCTGCTTCTTGAATGTCACCACGGATGCGAGGATGACCAAAGCCATGACAGTTGGACCCATGACTGGTCCGACGATACACTCGAACAAATAGCAAAGAAAGAAAACCCACACAAGGCACAAAAGAGCACAGTTCCAATGCCACAACGCCGAAGCCATGAGTGCTGGAATGCATCCACGTGCCGGATATTTGTAAGCTAGGAAAGGAAATCCTTCGTTCCTTATCCGCCAGCGTGCCAAACCATGGCGAAATTCCTAGAGAAGCAAGGCGGAGGGGACTGTGTCGAATATGACTAAACGCATTGATTGACATGATCTTGTGTTTTCCCACAAATACACATAATCATGGGTCCTCGACGAGGAGTGAGATTGCGGTAACGCGTAGCTTGAGGCAACGACTCCATTGACAACAATAGTACCATCAGAGGTGAGTGGTGCATAGAATCCTTCATGACAGTATCAATCTTGATAATCTCACGCGCGCCCTGAGTGGAATCCGCGCCAAGAAGGACATCACCAACCTTTAAGAATGCAGGCACCGCAGGAACTTCCTGTTGATCGAAGCGAAACACAAAATGACGCGACGAGATCTCGAGTGGAGCTGAGGTACCATTTGTATGGAGACGGATATACACAGGGATGCATCAATTGACCAATGTACGAAAGCGTAGACAGCATGAAATTCCCACCCATCCCAAGAACACGGTCTCCAATCTTGACATCCCTCATTCTCACGTGACCCTTCCCGTGGACCGTGACGATTGCGTCACCAGAGAAGCAGGTTGGTTCGGAAGTTGGTGCTGCGGTTGGTGCGGTGGTGCTGATGTAGGCGCTGATGTAGGCGCTGATGTAGGCGCTGATGTAGGCGCTGATGGGGCGCTGATGTAGGTGCTGATGAAGGTGCTGATGTAGGTGCTGCGGGGTGCTGCGGTTGGTGCTGCGGTTGGTGCTGCGGTTGGTGCTGCGGTTGGTGCTGCGGTTGGTGCTGCGGTTGGTGCGGCGGTTGGTGCTGCGGTTGGTGCTGCGGTTGGTGCGGCGGTTGGTGCTGCGGTTGGTGCTGCGGTTGGTGCTGCGGTTGGTGCTGCGGTTGGTGCTGCGGTTGGTGCTGCGGTTGTGCGGCGGTTGGTACTGATGTAGGTGCTGATGTAGGTGCTGATGTAGGTGCTGATGTAGGTGCTGATGTAGGTGCTGATGTAGGTGCTGATGTGGTGCTGATGTAGGTGCTGATGTAGGTGCTGATGTAGGTGCTGATGTAGGTGCTGATGTAGGTGCTGCGGTTGGTGTGGCGGTTGGTGGCGGTTGGTGGAGGTTGGTGCTGCAGTTGGTTTTACCTTGCGCTTGTGCTTGATTTGCGGGCAGAAGGTTTGGCGGTAGATACAGCTGTTGGTGCGGGACTATGCGGTTTTATCTGCGCTTACGCTTGATTTGCTTTGCCAGTCGCCTTGAGGCCACGTTGATTACAGTGCCGGAATTCTTCCTCGTGAGAACAGAACTGGATCCTCGATCTCGACAGCGAGGAAACCTTCAGTTGTGCTGCCAGTTGTGGTCTCGAAGTTAACGGAACTCGAGTCCTCGACAATAGAAACAGCATCTTCGACAGTGATGTCGAGACCTTCAACAGCAACGCCAAGGATGACGAGGAGAACAGAGAGCTTCATGGCAGCTGAACCTTAGGAGAGTCGAGGAATGTGTATTGTGAGAATCTTCTCCCCAGCGCAGCATGAGTACTAATATGCCAGGTACGCAACGACGTCTCATGGATCAGACATCTGCTACCGTACTCTGCGTTCTTGAACGAATGAAAACACAAAAACACATTTTTCAAGCACTACTACACAAATCTGTAACGTTCGATAACGGTAGCCCGCCACAAATTTGTTTCCCATTGTTAAAAATTGGGTTCTGGAACTCATAAACCAGATCCGATTAGGTTTCACCATTTGACGTCAGCGCTTACCAATCAGGACGCTCTCAGTATGTTACTGTCTTACTGTAGTACTGTATGTCAGTACGTTGAACGTGAAGACATCAGTACTGTGACGTGGGCGTTGACGTCAAATTGGTGAAACCTAATCGCACATACACAGAAACCTGATATTTGTCATCTTCCAACAACGAGAAAAAGGGCACAGCATGTGCGTATGTCATATACGTATATATACACGCTAATGTGCATTCGTCATATCGTTTCTATTCCTCGTATACTCTCAATCCTCCAAGTTCAGTTCTCTGGTACAAGTACTACTATCAAAGTAGATCAAAGCACAAGTATGAATACAACTGAGTTTTAGCAAGCGCATGCGGGCAGCAAGCGGTACTCGATGACGTTGTCGTCTTCCTTACGATGTCGGTTCATTGCTCGAGTTATTACGGTTATTAGTTATTACTCTGTCGACAAGACACAAGACTGAAATCGAAAAATCCTAAACTTGGTTTGTTGTTCGTGTATTCATATAGGCGCATGAGCTGAGAAGGATGCACATAATGCCCCGTCCGTATGAATATGAAATATGACGTATGAAGTATTTGCTCTACAGTGATCCTGGTACAACAATACCGGAGCACTTCAGTAAAAGAATGCTACAGTACAATATTACGGATCAATCATATGCATACGTCATATATGGTACTACCGGTAGTACATGACATGTTTCTGGAATGCTGCGAAATGACTACGGTACTTGTACTGTAATTGAATTGTACTGGAGTACCTTCACATAAGTTGATGCTATCATACATACGACATGATATGCATTTGAAAAAAAATACTGCAAAGACTTGACGACCGATGAAAATGAAGTATTGGTTGCCTTTGACACAACTACGGTAGAAATAGATGTTGCAATTTGGTACGAACCGCATCATGGTAAATGATGCAGAACAAAGGAAGCCTCTACTATATCCTCTTTGTTGTTGGGCCTGGGTGCACTATGCTCCCTGCATGCGGGTCGAATGTCTTCTCGTCTTGGGCATTGCGGTAGTACGGTAGATTGAGTTCTAGTTTTTTTAATGCTCCCTGCATTCAAATCTCATTTGATGCTGATGAATGCATCGCGTAAGTGATGACACAGTAAAACAACGAATCGCTCCATGCGTTGAGTCAAATAATACTAAATATACATGTATATTCCTATCATCCAAAACGAGCTACACGGGCATCCAAAACGTCTTTTTCCTGCATCCAGCCACATGGCAGCGATAGGCACACTAATGAGCTGCGACATTGGTAATACCTCATGGCCCCTTGATTAGTCTCCTTCAACCGGTTGCCTGTGATGAAGTTCGAGACGCCTCCAACGCCGTCGCCATCTGATCGAGCGCATCGCAAACTTCAATCTGGTTCGAAATGACAGCATTCTTCGAGGAAGTACCTTTCAACAACAACACCCCATCCACTTGATCAATCTCGCCGTCCAATTTCCCATCCAGAATAAGACCGACGAGAAGGGACTCGACATCCCGCACTGAAATGTCATTCAACTCCTTCGAAATGGCTTCCAAGGAAATACGAGTGTATGGTTGAATGACGCGTCGTAGGACTTGACGGCGAATGGTCCGAAGCAGGTCTTCCACGTGCTCTCGCACAAACTCATCCTCCATGATTCGACCTTGATTCTCTCGCAATATTTTTTCAAACGCCTGAATCTCATTACTATGAAACGCTTGTACAAGATTCGTCATGGCAACGATTTCAGGATCATCGCGATACGGTCGCGCTTCTTGAGAATCGAATGGGTTAATGGAGGAGGAATGAAGCATACTCGCCATGACCAAGTACTTGAGACATCTCAATCGACTCGGATCTCCAGCTTCATCGTACGATTTGAATGCCTGAAAGAACGTCTTGCCTGCCGCCTCGTACTCTCTGGCTGCCAGATGCATCTTACCTCCCAGTTCTTGGATCAAGGCAAGAGTGCGAGGATGGGGAATACCACCGCGGACCGCGAGCGCCTTCTCAAATATTTTGCGCAGCTCCTTGTTATCCTTCTGGCGTGAGTAGAGCTGAATCTGAAGTGCGTAAATTTCCATCAAATGAGTCGATGAACTGCTGGATTCTGAAAATTGAGTGTTCTTGAGATCTTGCAATACCAATTGAAGTTTTCCTGTTTCATTCGTTTCGTACAAGAGTTGACCATACTTGAGATTTGTCTTGAACCACAATCGATCGTTTGGAAAGGGCCCCTCTTGGGTTCAAAGAACTTGATGGTACGTTCGTATATTTCACTGGCAAGGTTGCGTGGATCTTGAACCCTTGACGAAGAGTTCCTTGCAGAATGGACGAGATTCTGTCCAACATACCATTGATTCCCTTTCTACAGCGTTCGGACTGATAGTTCCTTCCGAAATGCATTCCATCAAACGTTCATAATGACGCAGAATCTCACTTGAATTTCCAGTTCGCAAATGAAGCTTGATGAGCTGTTTCATAGCTTTGAAGGACCATTGTCCATACTTCTTTCCTTGAGAATTGACTTGTTCACTCTGACTGTCGGTAGCAATGACCTTTTCGAATGCCTGAATCGCCTCGGTGACATTGGTGTCTCGTAAGCCCTTGGCATTGTAATAATCATTTTCCATTTTGATTTCACCATCGTCCGCCTCTTCTTCCTCGTCCGTGTATTCAAACTTATCTTCCATCTCTTCATCCTGTTCATCATCATACTCGTACTCGTATTCCTCTTCGTCGTCGTCGTCGTCAGACATGATGATGAAGGATTACTATTGTGTCTTGATGATTAACAACAACTCGATGATCTTGTGTGTGTGGATTGTGTTCCTGTCGCGCATGGTAAGCAACAACCAGGACCGGATTCTACCCTATGTAGTACTCGAGTATGTATGCATAGTCTACGCGATGAGATACTGAACGAAGGTGTGCTCGTGTGCTCCCATGGATACAAACCAGACGTACAGTACCAGGTACAGTACTTGCTGCAACTTGTACAGTACGTGAACTCTACACTCTCCATACACCGTACATGCACATACACCGTTCCAGTAAAATGTAGAAGACAGGACTCCGTGTGTCCCCAGTCCCCAGACATATCTATGAATCTTGGAGTCGTCTACATCGTATCATGTATACACAAAGAAAGATAATGGAGCGGAGATCCAACGAGCGACAACGATGATGGGATTGTATACAGAAGAATTCTTCGCATTGTACTTGGTCCAGAGAGTGAAAGCAACACAAATGGCGACGAATGACAACCATGAGTTCTGGGCAAGGAGCCAGCAGGGACAACGACTTTTGAAAATGTGTGGCCAAGGAACCCATGACTCGCCGGTGAGTAAACCCAACAATTTTTCTCGCATCGACCGGTTAGTGCCATAAAGTTACCAGTCAATCTACAAAGGATCATTATTATCACAGCATCATGGCTCTCAGCTTCTGGTTCCATCCTCGCCCCACCGGACAAGGTTCGATGACTTCAATTGACTTCAATTGCTGCCCACCATAGATACTGACAACAATGCGTTCGTGCTGTGCGGGGCTATCTAATGATTCCCACTCCCTTGATCGAGGCGCTTGGTTCATTCCGACGCGTGAACAATTGGCATCTCGCGCGACGAGGAGCATTGCTTCATTTCTTTGATGGATATTTTTTGGTTCATTGTCACAGCAACGACCAGCCTATGGCTGGGCGCTTGCCAAATGGTGATTCGTGTCGCAACATTTTGTACTTTCATGCTTGACGCAAGATGTTATCCATGAAAAGCAGTGAAACATGAAGAAAGAAGATGACTACTAGCGGCTTCCCATGAATGTGGTGGCTTATCGTATACAACATTACACTAGAGGACGTACTCGGAGTGTTTCTAGTATACACTCTAGGCACCGGTACTTTACTCTAGTGTCATAGTTGCTTATGTATGGACGAACCGATCCACCATAAGACTCCCAATACCTCTTTTGGGGAGACTCCATTTCAAATGGAACAGTTGATTCATTGTTAAATAATGGAGCATCAACCATCATGTACCACTCGAGTACGAGATTGGAATTCATAAAAAAAATGTCTCGCCCAATGCAGAAACGCAAGAAAGGTGCCATGAACGCAACAACTCGGCATGCCAGCACTCTTGATACCATTCGCGAGGATGAAGCCGCAACACTCAGCAGCACATTGCAGGATCCAATGGCGATCGGAGGATCCAACACATTTCAAAAGACGCCGTCAAGGAGTAGTCGAAGACGACGACAACACCAGGCAAAGGTCAGTTGCGACATGGAAAAGTCAGTTGACGCATAGCTGATTCTTGCCATGTCCTCTGGGTGATGTTCAATTGTGCCTCGTCAAACCAACGTTATGCTAAAATGACACATATCTTGTTTCCAATCACCGTCGACCATCATGTCAATCGAACAGCGTGTTCCCGCAGGAACTCAAGCCTCCGGTGAGCTGAGCAATGTTCTTACTGCCGTTGCATCATTCCGTGATGACCATATTCACTGACCAATGTGCTGTTGCTTGTTGGTTCAAATTAATTTTCAAAGATGTCAAGGAAGTGTTCCAGGCGCTCTGGAGGGCAATCAATCAGCAGCACACAAAATCAAATCTGATGTACCATATTGGGCAGCTCCAAAGGGCCAAGGTTGGAGGTTTCATGGACATGATTGGCGATGAATTGGCAATTATTGAGTTCATGTTGGACCGCGCTGTTGTTCCTCCTCCATTGAGGTTGACAGTGGTGCCTCCCTTTATGGCAATCCTTCATGCGGGTCCCATGCAAATTATACGTGACTTGAAGGCAATTGGAAAAGACATGTCCAGGAACAGTAACGTCGACATGCTGACTGGAAGCGACTCTTCCATGGATTACTCTTCTACCGGAACTAAGAGTTCTCGGAGTGACGCATCGAATGTCACAATGGATGAAGTGTAGTCGTGTTCGCCTCCGCCCACCAACAACGAATCGAATTAGGTAAATTGAAAGTAAAGCTTAGTCAATGTCAATGTCGTCTTGAATAACATGAGCCATCGGAAGTCCATCAATAGCCATCAGTGCGTTTTTCAATAGTTTGGACAGCACGACGATATGACTTCAGGGAGGGACGAGACGAGCAAAACGGTACCTGGTAGTTAGGTCGCAAAATTCTCAAGCCTCAAGCGACATTCCTGACATCGGAAGGACAAATACATGTATATTCCACCAAGGAGAATTCATCCTTTAGCACAGCTATGAAATCGGTTCTTTTCTTCTTCTTCAGTAGGTGTTTCACACAATACAAAACACATGGAGCCGATGGCCCATGCCAAGAGATTGATGAATGTCCCAATTGCTAACAGAGTTGATTGTTGGTTGTATGATATGGAATGTCCTGTCCCCATTTCAACAAACAACCTGCACCCGAATATATGCACGTATTTCATATGATGTCTACACGATGAGATACGGAACGAGTTGTCGTCATATGTCATAGTAGTACAAACAATGCGAACAGTACTCGAGTACTTGTACCAGGTACTGAGTACTGCAAAATTGTACTATACTGTACTACAGTACGGAACTCTCCACATATCATACAGTACACAGTAAACAAAGTTTGGAAAACGCCGTACACCGGTCCAGTGAGATGTAGAATGCATTACACCCGTAACCCGTAACCCGTATGCATGCTAACAGATGTCTTATTTCGAATTAATCTACGATAAAATGATCGTACAGTACATTGCAATGATCAGGAACTAAACAACCATAATGATGGGGATCATGTGAATAATTCTTCATATTGTACTACTTGGTCCACAGAGTGCGGAGGCAACGCAGATGGCGATGAAAACACCAACCATGGTTCTGGGCAAGGAGGCAGGGACAACATCTTTGACGAACAGTGAGGCCAAGCCGATGACTTGGAGAGAAACCAATCAACTTTTCTTGGATAGACCATCGAGGCCGTTCATTTGAGGAGTTGAGAAAAGAGCACGAACGATTTACGAACGTCAACAAAGCGTAGTCCAGCATACCTCTCATACTCAACGTCGACAAAGAGGAAATGCATGCGATCACTGATGGCCATTGTACGACTGTTTGTTTCCGGCTACGCATCCTCTTGTCAAAAGCGATTTCATTACGCTCTTTCCATAGCTATCTTGGGGTCTGACTTGTCCGATACTGCGCTATGTTTCTTGATGATATAGTTGGAAGGGGCATGCAGTTTAGCACATTTTTTCATCGGTTTGGAGAGCACATTGGTTGCCTTCAACAGTTGCTTGGTCGTCCATTTTTGCATAACCTGATGAAATTTTCTTCGGGCAGATCCCAGCCAACATCGAGAACGGATATGATTCGAACTCACGGTTGATTCTTACAATCAAGTTTTCTGGTGGCTGAGTCATCTGATCGCTCGTCTTTCTACATTTCCAACGACCCTACGATGTGTGATTCCAGACATAAAACTACTCGCGGGCGGGGAAATTGAACTGATTCTTGATTGTGCAAAATGCGAAACGTCCGCCGACACGACGGCCGCTGACGCCAGTTGATTCAGCATTCGTCTCGATCCTTTGACAAATTGATCATTTTCGCCAAGGCGTTATCCGGTTTGCTCGCCACGTTTCGATTGCAAAGAAAACTTCCAGTCCAGTGGTATCCCGTGTATCAAGTGCCACCTTTAATGTCTAACAAAGATTCCAACAGTACTCAGATAGTAGTACTTCATCGCATGTGAGGTTGATCCATCGTTTCATAGTTCATAGTTCAGGAGGCATAAAACATTCTGTCGCCATTCGTGGATGTAGGACTCGAGAAGACTCGGAGTGCTGCGATTGTGCACTCCATACTCTACACTCTCTATAGTTGT
>JAKSYS010000065.1:0-147187 GCA_022925895.1 Fragilaria crotonensis | reverse complement strand
AAAATGTGGCAAGCATTCAGGGGACCTAGTTTGAGGAGTCAATAACAAAGAACGCTTCGCCCGGGATTACAATACCTTCATCTAATGTTGAATGAATGATCGATAACTATGACATGCTTTGCAAAAATGTGGCATGTGAAAAGGCTACTACCACAGCATTCGTTGGTTTTGCCTAGACTGCAGGATCCCAAGGTCTTCACTGAGGACTCAGATAGGAATGCTGGAAGATAGGTTTGTGATGATGTTGGCAGTCAAAGCAGAAGCACCTATCAGAAAAAATGAAGCTTCTCGATCTCTGGCTTCGGTCGGCCTAAGCCAAAATCTTATACCACGCCGCTTGCAAATGCAGTCCCCAAGAGTAGGTGCTGGCCTTGAAGAAAGGACCCTTCCTTCGAAAACACCAGTCCCTTCGTGGTAAGCAGTAAATCATCTTGCAGTTGAATAACTTCTTCGTTGCTAGGAACGATTTCAATGCGTTTGAGATCTTGCATATCGAAGCGTTTAATGCTGGCAGCAGCGGCGTTACGGTAGTGCAAAGCCTTCATGATTGGGTTCGGCGTCGCTTGCATCTTTTGTAGCTCAAACTCTTGCTGCTCCCTAAGTTTACTGGCAAGACGCAAAGTGACTTCCTTGGAGGCTTGGGCCTCTTTGAGCCCAAGGCGGGTCCAGATGGGGAAACTCATGTACAGCTGTCCCTTGGGGAGGGATGCGTCATTGCGTAAGTAATCTTGAGGGAGGTCGAAGCCACAGATTAGAGATCCTGCAAAGGCATTTTCTCTCCAGACCATCTCCCAACAACCGTTAAGTGTCTGCACTTGTTGCTGGCCTGACATGGTAATAAAGGATCCCGGCTGGATGACCTCCAGTGTTCGGACACCGCTTGAGAGTTGTGGGTGAGGTCCGTTGGCTCCAGGCATATTGGGGTGACAGTAGTCGGCGAGTGGGGAAGAGAGTTCCAGAAGTAATCCTCGAATATGCATGTGAGATTCCTTGCTAACTCCAACGTCCAATTGGATGGTCAAGAGAGTAGGCGTTTGGGCATCTGTCGCTTGAATGAGACCCTTTCTGATCTTTGTCTGCGTCGTGATCATCGCAGACACTTGAGATAGTAGAGAAAGCAGAACGCCGGTGGAAGCGACTGGAACGACGATTGCGAAGCTAAGGAAGGAGCGCATGTCTGATTGATGCAGCCTTGTTAGAAGGCGTTGTGCTCGCAAGTGTAATGCACATCGTTTCACCAGGCCCCTGTTGTTCTTTTGATTGCCATCACACTTACTCGCCACAGCACCCAAATTTGTCCGTATTCTTGCGCGTTTCCGTTATCGGAATTTGAAGCGGCAGTGTTCTTTTTCTGGATGCTGTTGAAGGCGGTTACCTACGAGTAAGCGAACGTTAAAGCTAAAACCTTCACAATCCCTTTCACATGTACTACCGGTAACCGGTAATACTCGGAAGTCGGAACTCGGAGTAGTACTACCGGTAGTACCTTAAACCACGTGCTACCTACAAGCTACAAGCTACTACTAATACTAGCTAGAGTACCAAGAAAACATCCAAATTGGAAGTTGTTTTCAATCACAATAACGGAACGACCCCGAGGATGTCGACGCCATTAGGATGCGCTGTTCCCACCACAGCAGGCAGCTCAAACGGATGAATTTGTTGACAAGCAACAAAGGCAACACTATTTGCCAACCATGTGTATGCCCAATAACCAGCCTCTCTGAAGATTAAGATCATGCTCTTCAGTGCCACCACTCCTGAACCCAACAGCAGCGCTTTCCTTAGGTAAACCCCCTTCTATGAAGCAAATGCAGCAATCAGAAGTCATACAAGTAGTGAGGGTGCTGATGTGATGATGACAGGACGATTGTGTCAGATGTACTCGGAGTAGCTAGTACTACTATTGCGCTGGCTGGTGCTAGGAGTATCATCATTCTGTGATCATCTGAACAATGATTTTGGAATAAAACTGGTTGTCCAGATCATCATGGTATTCTTAAGGTCTATCATTGTGTCAATGCTGTTGGCTGCATCAATAATTTCTGCTTGTTAAGATGATACAGAGATGCTGCAGGTGGCACCCTTGGTTCCTTAGTGAGATTCTCCCCCACCTTCTTGAAGGTGATCTGCATAATTCCAAGACAGCAACGCATATGCCTTTGAGATTCTTGAAAATTAGAAGGATAATCTTAAAGCCAAGGTCTCAAAGGGAAACATTTGATGCCCAACTCTGATGTCTCAGGAGTGCATAGTAGTAGCTAGCTGGCTGGTGGTGCTACCACAATGTACTAGCGACTACTAGAAGGAAAACCTGCAGGTGTAGAGAGGAAAGCAATGCACCAAAAGAGTAGAATTGCTGTAGTGGCCTTATTGGTGATAGAGTGATTTCAAGTTCTAGCTTCCAGCGTAGTGGACTACAACTGCTACTCCTCCCTACTACTAATGCAATTCTTTGTGAGCAATGAACATTCAAAACTAGCTAGTATTAATTGAATCCTTCTTGCATCCATTATACTAGCTAGTATGTAAAGAATACACAACCTTGGTAAGCCAGTCTATGTATTTATTACGGAACCTAAAGACACCTCTCATTTTGAGTAAACAGTGAGATACCATGGTGGCTGAGTTCCTTGTTTCCCCTGAAAATGTCTTAAAGTACTGGAACATTGTTAAGCATATTATAAGTTCAAATTTATTGTTTTGCTTCTTTGGTGCTGGCTTGCAATGGTAGCAGTGCAGTGCTGGTGCTCATTTGTGTGCTGGACTGCTCTCCATTCGTGTTTGAGAGCAGTGCCATTCTGTGCGTCGAGTAGCCACCATTGCAACGGCTTGAGCAGCACGCTTAGAATAAAGATGACAATTGTTTCTGCAACTTTTGAACTTTTTATTGTCTTGAACAAAATGATTGCAGGGATATCAGAGCCCACGAGTAGGTCCATACTGGTATTTACGATTCTTGATGGACGGTTAACAGGTCTCATACTGTCATACCCCGAGTACTTTAGAAGTAGGCGCACAGAGGAGGGAGACGAGAATGACGAGATGACTGTTAAATCCACTCGATCCCTTCGACTCACAACTCAGTTTTCGCAAAACTGCTGACGTCGACATTATCAGCTGCTCACATTTTGGAAATTCTTGACGACAAGCAAATTGATGACAACCATTTGCCTTTAATTTGTGTTCACGGTACCATGATAGCATCTCGTTCGTCAAGACCGCTCGTAATGTTGTCCAACGCTACCACAAGAAAGTGCTACTCATCATCCGAAACTCATAGCGCTAGCCAAGTGTCGGAACTCAAGTCGTCGTGGAGACCGAATCGGATGGAAGCTTGGATCCACTACAAGTGTAAGGTTATTCTTTTTGTTCAATACCTATTGCACGTCGATAAGACCACTGTGTAATTGCTCACTTTCTTGCCTTCACTGTTTTTGGCGTCCCATGGCCTTAGATTTGAAAAGTTCAACGTCGAACCTTAGCGGCGAACAATTGGGTCAATCGGTAATGCTGGCAGTTACGGGCCTTTCCTATCTTACTTCACTCGCGCTGAGGTATGGTCAGAGAAACAGTAATGTTGTGGCCCGCGGAACACGATCACTTCAGGGCAAGCGATGAAGCAGATACAGTTGTGAATGCTCTTCCTTGTTGATATCTAGTTACCTCACGTCGTCTCAACATATAAGGCATGTATGTGATATACACTATAGAATTAGGTATCAAGATTTTTGATCTCAATTGTATTCGATACAAACCCTTACTACTGGTCCTCGTTCCCCTTTGTAATCATCTTCTCAACTTCAATTGCATCCAGAGTTGCTGCTATTGCTGCGTCCTTGGCTCTTCGGACTGCCATTTCTAATTCATCACTGCTACTCGGCTCAGAGGAAGCCTTGGCCAAGGTGCGTTGGGCTTGTTGAAGTTGCTCGGAAACGTTCTTATCGAGGTTGGCATTCACGATTAGTGCTTGCGGCGGAGGAGGCGTCTTGGGAGGAGTCGGAGGAATCTCTGCGGCTGTCGTAAATGTCACTGTTCTTGTGGTGGTTTCCTTCGCGGAAGCCGCCACGATAGCTTGGGCACCTTTCCAACCCAACTGAACAGCACTCTTGCCCAACAACCACACAATTTTCGCGCTGGTCACGGTGACACCTCCCGCGATATCCCAAGCAAGTTCGGTAAGCGTTGGGTCCTTAGGAGGCGGGGGTGGAGGTTTTTCGAGTCCCGTCCAAATCTTGGCAGTTGTCACTGCGTTATCTACCGCCTTGACTGTGTTTTCAACACTGCGCTGCGTACCTTCAATAGTGTCAGCTACCGTTTGAGGAATCGCAGCCACGTCGGCAATGAATTTTTGCGTCGATTGGACTGTCGTTTCCACCGTCTCTTGAACTTCCACTACAGCTTGATTCACCTTTCCAGGCAACGCCACCACAGCATCTGCCGTCGACTGTATGGTCGCAGGGACAGATGCGGCCCACTCCACAAACGACAGGGCAGCTTCTTGCGTCGCAGTCGCCACCTTGGCAACTGTTTGAGGTGTTTCTACCACCAACGTTGCTCCCGCTTGGACTGTATCGACCACGGCGTATACGGCCTCCTTGATGGCTTGGATTTGTTGTTCGCGCTCGAGGGCCTCGTCTCGGAGACGTTGCTGACGTTCCCACTGTTGAATCGTGCGCTCCGCCCGCCATCGTTTGAAAGGATTTCGGGAATTAAGGTGTGGGAGGGCTTCGCGGACTTGAACCGATGCGGCAATGTTCGGTTGAACTGACGCCTTGAAAGATTGAATTGCACTTGGAGGGCGTTGTAATTTTGGTTTTGAGTCTCGGAAAAGCATGTCGGCAGCGGAATAAATGGACTCCTTAAAGGAATCAAAGGGCGAATCCTCTGGTTGGACTACTTGTAATGGAGGAGGGCGTTGTCTGTATTCTTTCATGAGGCGTTCTCCTGGTGATGTCAGAGTCGCATCTTGAAAGATGCGTTGCTCGACCAATTCGTGGTACCCGTCTCGTGGTGGCGTCACGGCTCGAGCACCGGGCCTCAACTTGGCCACAAGAGATCCCACGGCATCGACACGTTTGTAAATACCTGCCTTGAATGATGTCCAGGGTTGTTTGGCCCCCGAATCCGATGCTGAGCTCGTGATGGTACCCAATGTCGGGTCGTAGGTAACTGTAGGACGAGGTTGGGATGGTACCGGGTCGCGTATCAAGGTTTTGGTGGCGCGGTTCCAGAATCGTTGGGTTTTGCGCGTTGATACCATGTTGAGAGATGCAAGATCATATTTTTGGTGTGGATAATAGCGATGAGTAACCGTCGACCATGCTTGTACGGCGGGAACCAGCAGCACTGCAATGGCAAGCAGTAGTAGCATGTGCACCCTCGCAGAATTCACGGTTGTTGCCGTCATCTTCGGTCCACTTCAACCCAGCTGCAGCAGCTTCTAGTGCAATGAATTCCTTTGGGCAATGTAGAGAGACCGACAAGTGACACCAACACGAGCGGCGTCCAAACCGCCATGTAGGTTTGACCAGATTATTGCTCTATACGGTGCCTCGTGATATTTCGCAATTCGCAAATCGCAATTCGCAATCGTCGAGTTCTTGAGAACTGTCCCAGAGCCCAGAGCACTCGATTTGAACATACAGTACTAGTACTCAGTACTCAATACAGTACTTCTGAGTACTCCGAGTAGAACGCAAGGGGGATTTCAAAGGAATCCTTTTGTCAGATTTGTCGCGCTTGCATTCGGAGACTCTGAGAGACCCGGAATTTTTTGTCCAGGATAAAGGCAAGCCATGTGCCATGTGCGGTCCTCATCGATCTATTTTGCGTATTCGGGTTTGCGCATAAAACCACGCACATTTCGTCGGCGCGCGGTCTTTCCGCAAGTCATCACCAATCTCTATAGCTGGATCAGGTCGTCCAAACCCAGTCGTTGCATTTTTTACACACCTTTGCCGTCTCGGACGCAATCCTGATAGTAGTGCCTGTAACTGATTTCACAAGAAACGAGATGACCTTTACACTTACTGGGACCGCCGATGAGCTGAAAAGCTCGAGGGCTCTCAAGGTGAGTGGTTGAGCTAGTTGTTACTTGTCAGATGGATCTGCATAACTTTCTCTCACGCCACCTTGCTTCATTGATCTTCTAGGTCATTGCTACCGCTGTTGCTGCCTCGGTGTCGCTCGAAAAAGCCCAAGTAGGTAGCCCGGAAGAAGTCGCTGAGCGTACAACTCCCTTGGCCAAGTCATTGGCTCTGTCAATCAATAGCGACACACACGTCGCCGGAACGAGTCACCTGATGATGCGAACTCTTGCCGCCGCCGCTCCAGCTACCAAACTAGGCGGTGATACCGATATCGATAAGGCCAATGTAGAAGCGTGGCTGTCCTACATTTGGGCCTCTGTCGACCTACCCCTTGAGATGGGAGCGGCATTCGAGTCCGCGGCCTTGGAATCCCACTTGACTTACAACACATACCTGATTGGCCATGCCGTAACGATCGCTGATATTGCGCTGACTGTGGCACTATCTGTAGCCGTCACACAAGGACTTTGGAAGGCGGAGGAAGGCACCAATTTGGCACGATTCTACGATACCGTGACCCACCAACCGTTTTGGACCAAGGCCCTTCAGGTGCACACCTCGTCGGAAACTATCGCGGCGTCTCCATCTGCTGGCCCAGGGGTCCTTTTCAACGGCCCAGCTCCTCCGGTAGTCAACAATTTGTACCGTAGACAGCGCATTCGCATCAAGGAACTGGTTGCTAATTCCGGTCAGAACTACTTGGGTCAACAAGTGACTGTTGCTGGTTGGACCCGCACTGTTCGCAATGCCAACAAGGGAGAACTATTGTTTGTTGAACTTAATGACGGATCCTGCGGAACGTCCCTGCAGTGTGTCTTGAACGTTGCCGAAACCGCTGGTTTCGACGAATGCAAGAATTCCGGTGGCACCGGGTCCTCGTTTCAATTCATCGGAGTCCTCATTCCCAGCCAGGGCGCAGGGCAAGCGGTCGAATTGCAAGTCACGACTGGAAAATTGTTGGGCGCCGTCTACGGTGCCAACCCCGAGGGAACCGAAGTGGGCGGGATGCTCTACCCTCTCTCCAAAAAGGCACACACCTTGGAGTACATGCGCGAGGTGGCACATCTCCGACCTCGTGCTCGATTGCACGCCGCCGCCATGCGCATCCGACATGCCATGGCCTATGCGACGCACAACTTTTTTCACAATCACGGATTTTTGTACATTCATACGCCCATCATCACTTGTGCGGATTGTGAAGGTGCTGGCGAACAATTTGCTGTGACGACCTTGTTGGGAGTCGACCACAACCATCCTGGTGTGGCATTGCCTGTTCACGAGCCGCCACCGGTAAGTCTTTTTATGTGTATGTGGTCAGCTGCCTTGAATAACATATCATGCTTCTAATTGGTACTCGTCGCTTGCTTCGACCCTTAACAAACAGCCTGAAGATCCGGAGAAGAAGATTTCAAAGAGTGAGCTAAAGCGATTGGCCAAGGCCGCCGAGAAGGCTGAGAAGAACAAGGACCCCAACAAACCCGAAGACATCAAGGTCCCTGGTGCCGTGGATTACAGCAAAGACTTTTTCGGTCGTCGTGGGAACTTGACTGTGTCTGGTCAACTCAACGTTGAGACTCATGCCTGCGCACTCTCGGACGTGTACACGTTCGGCCCTACCTTTCGCGCGGAGAATTCCCATACTGGCCGTCACTTGTCCGAATTCTGGATGATTGAACCTGAAATCTGCTTTGCGGACTTGTCGGATGACATCAACCTTGCCGAAGACTACTTGAAGTACTGTGTGAAATACGCTCTCGAGAGTTGCGCAGAAGATTTGGAGTTCTTTGAGAACAACCCCCACGGTGAAGTGGGTCTTCGTGATCGCTTGCGCAACGTTTTGGACAACCCTTTCAAGGTGAGTTGTTGTTTTGTTGATTGAAGTAATGAGGTCGATCAAGGATGATCATCTTTTCGTGGGCAGTAATGACGATGATACCATCAATGGGAATCTCTCTGAAAATTTCGTGTTGAGAGAATTGGAACGGACTCATTATCCGATCGGAACTCTGCTGCTTCCTTTTTTAAAGGCTCGGGTCGTCTCTGACTGTGCTCTTGGATCTAACTTTGTCATGCCCCTTGTATTATAGCGTTTGACGTACACCGATGCCATTGAGTTGTTGAAACAAGCTGTGGCAGATGGCGTCACGTTTGAAGAAAAGGTGGAGTGGGGCATGGATCTGCCCTCTGAAATGGAGCGTTATCTGGCCGAGACTGTCTACAAGATGCCTGTTGTTTTGACGGATTATCCAAAGGAAATCAAGGCCTTTTACATGAAGCTCAACGACGATGGAAAGACTGTTGCAGCTGCCGACGTTTTGGTCCCAAAGATTGGTGAGATTATCGGAGGATCCCAACGCGAACATCGAAAGGATGTCTTGGTGCAGCGTTGTATTGAATCTGGCATTGATCCTAAAATGGTGTGGTGGTATTTGGATCTTCGCAAATACGGTACTGTCCCTCATGCTGGATTCGGTCTTGGTTTTGAGCGATTGATCCTATTCATAACTGGATTGCAGAACATTCGAGACGTGATTCCGTTCCCACGCTGGGCTGGAAATGCCGAATTTTAAAGCAGAACTGTTTAGTGTAAATGATTAATGGATGGCGTCTCTACGTAACATATCGCGCGAGAGGATTCTTCTCGTCCGACAGGAGGGAATCCTACTCTTATTTTCTTTTTAACTCCTACGTTTTGCTCGTTCTTCCGTCCGTTTCTTGATGGCTTCCTTCCCCTTGCGTTGCAGAGGCGTCATACCGGCATCCATGAGATCCTCCTGGTCAATGCCCGCTTCCTCGGTCGCAAACAGTTTCGGCGATCCACCAGCACGATCTGCCGCAACCGGCAAGGGCGCCAAGAAACGACCCTTGGCCCAGGCTCGGACTCGATCGACATCGATTCGTAGATTGGGCTTTTCTTCGTCGGGGTTGACTTTTAGTTGAATCATTTGTTTGGATTCGCGATGGTAGAGGAGTGGAGGAAGTTGCGGGGGAAAGTAGATTGTAAAGTCGTTCGGCTGCTCGGTCGCGCGCAATATCCATTCGTTCCACCCTAACATTGAGGTCCTTTTCAATTTTTCGAACAACTTTCTCTATGGCATCGCCTTTGAAATTGAAAGAGAGACGGGATAAGATAATCATGACAGTGTAGGAGTGCTCGTGCGATACAGAGTTTTCAAATGAGGCGAAAACTTACAATGTGGACTAGATCCTGGAGGAAGTTTGAAGAAAAGCAATGGAGTATAGGTCTTCTTTGTCAGGAGAGGGAGTCTAACATCTGCACGTGCAGGTGCAACGAAGATTGCAATGGCAAGTGTGAGGACAAACTTGGATAGGAAAGCCATGGTTGTAGTCTTTGCAAGCTTATTTCGCAGAGTGCGACGGATCAGGTCAATGGATGCTCACAATGATGAATGCGTTGGACTTCCGAACTGTGTAGTTGATTGATATTGTGATGAGGAGGCTCTGCGATCGTCGTGATGCCGAGGGCCTTCACGTGGATGTACGTGGTCAGTTGTCAGTTGTATCGCATAGAAAAGATGGGTCGACGTTCTGAGCACTTGCTACGCGTACTGGCGTATTGCAATGTTTTACTGCAAAACACGACTAATCCCTCGAATAGCTGCAGTACGATTGTAGAACACTTGTGCAAGTATTAATACTCCGGTACGAGTACCAGTAGTGTACTCCAGTAGTCAAAAGTCAAAAAAAGCACCGACCGTTTCATTACTTTCGCCATTATCAATTGAACTTCACGTGTCGTTGACCATGGTGTTGAAAGATGTCGTCCTAGATTCTCTCAAGATATCGGCACAGTACAATGATGATGAAGATGACGACGAAGAGGAGATGTTTGAGTCGGTTCGAACATCAAGGGCTTCTCCCAGTAGAGCCAAATCAGCACGCAGGAAGGATATTCCCAAACCATCACTGGAGCCCTACGTTGCCAAATTGGAACGCTTTGAGTTATTTAGTACGAACCAATGCTACTACATTGTTGCCTGTGATAAATACAATATGCAATACCGCGTTCTCAAGATGGATCGGACTCTTATTGAGCATCCAGCGGACGAAGATGAAGTCAAGAAACCAACCCCAGAAGGTGAACCCTTTGATGCCATGCATTGCGCGAAGCCTACGCTACGACCGTTGCAAGATTTTCTCACGGAAGACCCGCATACCTACACTCAAGATGAGATTCAAGACATGTTGGACATGATTCACCATGGCAATCGGTATACTAGATCGGATTCGCACAATGACGGCGCCGGCAGTGGCGGTGGAGGTCTCAAACCGCTGTCCAAGGCCTATGGGATTGTGGGCTTTGTTCGCTTTTTGGACTGTTACTATCTGACACTTATAACGCGGCGCGCCAAGATTGGAAGCATTGGGTACAATGGCATTTATACGATCAAAAATGTAGAAACCTTCCCACTCAAACCAGCCGAACGCATTTACGGGGGAGGAGATGACGATCCATTGACAGATCCATCCGCCATGCTTCAAGATGTGGAATCGCGGAAAACGCAGTGTTGGTTTAGGATTGACCAATCGGGAGATTGCCGAGCTGCGGTATCAAGGACTTTACCAGGTTGTGGACTTCACGAAGAATTTTTATTTCAGCTATTCTTATGATCTGACGAGGTCGATGCAGGAAAACTTTCTTGCGACAACATCGCAGCCCTTTCCACCTCCACCATATAAGGACATGTATGCCTGGAACTTTTTTTTGACCCGAGAATTGGAAGAATGTACAAATTCTCTCACAAGTTATCACTGGGTCATGCCCATCATCCATGGCGCCTTTGTGCAACGCAAATTGAATGACTACGGTCGAACACTGAACTTAGCACTCATTGCCCGTCGATCGCGTCATTTCGCCGGTACACGATATCTCAAGCGGGGTGTTTCAGAACAGGGAAAGGTGGCCAACGATGTCGAACATGAACAAATTGTGCACGATGAGAGTAAAAACGTAACAGGTGGGACCTTTTCATCGTTTTTGCAAGTTCGTGGGAGCATTCCAACATTTTGGACGCAAGAGTCCAGTGTGACAATGCCCAAGCCACCAATTGAGATCAACCGCGTTGATCCGACCTACCGAGCCACGCAAGCGCATTTTGAGGATCTCTTCCAACGATATGGTAGCCCTGTGATTGTTTTGGATTTGATCAAGCAGAGTGAAAAACGAGAACGTGAAGTTCGGGTTGGGAAAGAATATCGACACGCAATTGATTACATCAATACAAGCATCGATGATGACAAGCATAAAATTCGTTATTGTGCCTTGGACTACAGTCATGTCAGCAAGCATCGACACCTGGACGTGTCGACATCGTTGAATGAAGTATCTACGTACGCTGTAAACCAGACAGGGTTCTTTTGTAGCTCGCCGCGGTGGAAGATTGTTGAAGGGGGCAAGATTGTTCCCTTCGGAGAAAAGGATAAAATCGGCGCGGAATTCTTGTCTCAACAATTAGGCGTCCCAGTCTTTCCGATGGAGCAGAGGGGGGTGCTGCGCACCAACTGCATCGAGTAAGTTCGCATATCATCCATCGCATGACAGTTCATTTTTCAGTTACTGACAATTTATCATCCGTTCCATAGTTGCCTCGACCGCACCAACGTGGCGCAGTTCAGTGCCGGTGTTCAGGCCCTCGAGCAGCAACTGATAGTGATGGGTATTCGTAGCTCCGCCAAGTTGGACCCTTCGTCCACAATAATTCGAGTGCTTATCGACATGTACGTCGAGATCGGCGATCATATCTCGCTTCAGTATGGAGGATCGGAAGCTCACAAGAAGGTGAATACTGAACGTTCCGATGTTTCCATCCACGGGCCTATGGGGAAGCATAAAGAACTTCTTACCTCCATTCGCCGATACTACAGTAATGCTTTCACTGATCGCTTGAAGCAAGATGCAATGAATCTTCTACTTGGGTACTACATCCCCTACATGCACGCTGTTCCTCTTTGGGAGATGGAAACTGACTACTATCTGCACAATCTACATGTCAAAGCCGGACGTGGAACTCTTCACACGATGCGAACTTACGAAAAGCGTTTGGAGTAGATTGCGTGATGAGGATGTCCAAAGTGACCGAGAAGATTCGACATCGTCAGCTAGCCTTCGCCGTGCCAAACTTGTTAAGATAAGAGCCTTCCGCAGAGGCCGCGCAGATGACCCCAAGGAATCCGAAACCGATAGCACAGTTTGTAGCGAACCTTGGAAGATCGCCAGAGTGAGGCGACGTCTAAAATCACAAACACATGCACTGTCTGTCTGGTGGAGAAGTGCCATTCAGGCACATATAAAACAAAGAATGTGGATTCAGCTAGGGAAAAGTCCGACGGAGTCACTGATGCCTCCGCGATTCGACAGAATCTACCAACCTTACAAGCTGGCTCAGTTTGATCGCTTTTTTGCACGCAGCTGGGCAGTCCCGGTTCGCCGTGCTCATTCATCACAACAAGGAAAAGGCGGCAGTGAGGAAAGCGAAAAGCTAGAATCCTGCAAATTAATTGGTGAAGTCACGCTCCAGAGCCCCAAGCTCGAGGAAGCGAAACAAGGTGAATCGCTACTCGAGTTCCATACACGCCATGGCTACGACTTCTCCCATACCCCATCGCTCAATCGATTCATAGCCCACAATGCTCGGCCTGAACCACCCAACTCTACAACAACAATGTCTCAAGAAACCTCGTCGCGAAGGTTCGTTGGAAGAATTAGAGAAACTCAGACTCCGTGCGAGGAATACCTGAGGTACACTTCTCCGAATTGCGAATACACCCTTCAGTCGTTTCGCTCGGATCGAATCGAAGAGTTTAGGCGCTGCCTGCAAGATACGTCGATGCTTTCCGACGACGTCGAGGGAATCCGTACACTTGCCGAGTCGGCGAATATAGGGGAGACACTCCGATCAGGGCCGTATAGAGGACTGCATCAGAGTGAATCCGCTGTTGCGATAACCACTGTGATTGAAGAGCAGTTGAATGCTCTCGCCAGCAACAAGGGAAACGAAGAAGTGAGCGGATGAGCCTCGTGGATGTAGAGCTAAGGCGGCGAGGCTACCACACTGCCGGGGTGAGAGAAGCAGTAGCCCGGGGTTGGGAGCGCACGCGGATAGCCGAAGCCCAGTACGCAGAAGTTGTTGGCAATGGGGAGTCTACGTGTCGTCGGAGCGACCTTTCAACGCCCTCTTCATTGGAACTATATTCTTCGTTTTTCTGCGATTCAGTTCGGTTGTCCCCACTTGATTTGATCTACATCCAAGGCGAGAAAATCAAAGACAAAATGGAACCTTCTGCAAAGAAGGTGACCCCTTATAAAGGCGACTTCGTGAAAAAGGCTGCTGAACTTGGCATTACCATCCAATCGTACGACGATATCATGCACTCGAAATCTCCTTCGTTGTTCACTTTTGCGCGAGTTGGGGACGTACCAGCTGGCTTTGAGCAAATAAACGATGACCTGTTTGCCAGAAAGGATAACAAGTTCATGGTTTTCAACGGAGCGGGGTGGATAACTGGCACGGAACCGAGCCCGTCACGAAGATTGCAACGCTTTCAGGAGACCCAAAATCTCTCGATGAATTCTCGAGAACTGCTTTGCTTGAAACTGTGGATTCCTCGTTCAACACCACCCTACACACCTTCAATCTGCCCCAGTCTAACTTAACGAATTGATATCATGAAGTTTAGCTATATCGCTTACAATACACTGATACACCAGGGATTTTACATATGCTGGGCAAGTCTATCGAAGATCCAGCCAATCCATCAGAACAGCTGGACCCTTAACGCGCAATTCAGTTGCCATCTCAGTCAATTCCGAGCCAATATTAATGGTTGTCTCAGCATCTTCAGCGTCGTCTTCCGTATAGTCGCTCATATATCCCGATCGCCGAGGGTTATGCGCCTCGGCATAGGAGGACGCATCGTCCACATAACTTCCATCGTCACCGTAGCCCGACCTCATGACCGATGAACTCGCGAACGAACTGGCGTCTGTTTCAGTCCCAGGCGTTGACACAACAGATCGTGGTCCCATTTCATCATCTGCATCATCCGTATCGTAGCTGTATGGGGACCAAAGAGCCGGCCCGCGGCGAACGGGTGCAACAGGGACATCAGGGATTAAAGACCCGTGCTGTTGTTCGGCTTCTACAGACTCAAGCGAGCGACCCATGATGCGGCGAGGTCGGCTACCTTTCGGGCCGTCTACCTTCATGATACGGTCCATCGCAGCAGCGCGGATTTGAGCAACCTGTTGTTGCTTCAGTATCTCTTGTGACGAGATGAGTGACGCGACCTGTTTTCCAGGACTAGATTCAGTGGTTTGGGTCGACGAGACGGAGGAGACGCGATGAGGCTCGGTTGGCTTGTTTGGTTTCGAATTCACGACGCCGGGAGGATCCAACAACTTTGAGGGCTCCACTCTTTGCAATGATCTTCTGTCGATGTCCTCCTCCTCCTCGTCGCTGCAGCATGCGGATTCATTCTCCATCTGCGGCTCTTGCTCATTCAAATCACCAGAATCTGAATCGGTCTCATCCTCCACCTGACGGACAGAATAAGTACTAGAAAAGGTGGAGAACATTTCAGTGCCTTCGTCGGTTTCCAGCACTTGCGTCATCATTCTGGGGCTAACTGTGCGATAGGAACCGTCGAGGCTTATTGAATCTTCACCGACTTCAGGAATAGCCATAAAGGAATCGTCAGACCAAAACGGAGCCGGGTCTTCTTTTATGTTTACATGTTGTTGCGGTGGCTGTGCCACGTCGACATTTGAGGCTAGCGAAGTTATGCGCCGCACAGAAGCTGGGTCGAAAGGAGTAGGTGCTGGCGATGTCGTGCGTGACTTCTGCACCAGGATCTTAGGCACTAAAGGGACGCAGGGATCGCCTTCGTCCTCTTGCTCCTTCTTTTCTTCCTGAACCGTAGGTTGATCCATGCTCGGCATCTTCTTCGCACTTCGCGTCAGAACCGTTTTCTCGTTCACTTCTTGTTCAATTATCTTCCTCGTTGCTTCTTGAGCCGATACGTCCATACGTGCTTCATCTGCTGCTGGAGGGTCGACTTTCTTCCTTTCTTGGACCAATTGGGTAGTGACCTTTGGCAGGTCACTTGGTTCCGAAAATGTCCTCCGTTCTCGAACGTCTTGGTCCACATTGTTCACTCCTTTAACTCCTTGGTCCGCATCTTTCATTCGTTTCACTTCTTTGTCCGCATCTTTCACTTGTTTCACTTCTTGGCCCGCATTCTTTTCTCGTTTATCTTCTTGCTTTGCATTTTTCACTCGTTTAACTTCTTGGTCCTCATTTTTCACTCGTTTAACTTCTCGGTCTTTGAATTGCTCTTCGTCAGCACTTGATACCACTGCTTTCCTCGGACTTCCTCTTGGTTGACTCGTCGAGAGAGGCCCCGTTGCGGAGCTACTATCGCTCTTTTCCTTTTGGTCGGGATTTTCCCTCATTTCAAGCGTTCCGTCACTCAAGACGACCCATTGCAATGACGAATCTGGATGATCTGCCTCACTTTCAAACGACAAGTCGACCGAATCCAATTTCACAGGGACAGGGTCTACGGGTCTTGCGGGACTTGGAGTAATGGGGTCTCGACCGTGACTTGGGTCGGAATGCGATCCGTTTTTCGCTCCTTCTTCCGCCTTTGTTCCAAATCGTCGTAGATCATGTCCACTTCAATGTCACCATTAGACGTGGCATCCGCATAAAAGAGGAAAGCCCCATAATCCTTGGAAAGCGCTGTTTGCTCGTCAAAAGGAATATCGTCCTTGTGTGAAACTGGAAATTTTCCCAGTCCACGACAGCCTGACTGTACGCAGGAGCCACTTTAATGGGTGATTTCTTGGCTTGAATCACATCGCGAACGGTCCCCTCTTTGAAGACGACAGACTCTTCGGGACTCGACTTCTCCAGACGGCCGGGATCCACGATTTTGGGAGACCCGGGGGAAACGCTGGATTCGCTCGTCGACGCACTACTTGTAGTGGCAGCATTCGAAGTCTTGATCATTGGCGCAGCTACAATGTTGGAAGGGCTTGGAGGTTCATAGGTGGGCGTCGTGTTGAGCGTAGTCGATACCTTGACTGGTGCATTTTGTCTATTCGTTGCGCTACCGTTGTTGTCGTTGTTGTTCTTGTTCCCACGCGACCTCAGCAACTTTTGGATGAACTTTCGTGGTCGAAATCGTTTCTTCTTGGCAGTCGCCGTCACCGACGCCGTCGCGAGACCTGATGATTCCGCCATCACTCCACTGTGCGATATAGCAACAAAGCTAGGAGTCTCTGTTTTGTTTGCAACAGATTGGGAAGTGAAAGCAAGATAAGTGAGGTATTCTTTCACGATGTCCGTTGTCTAATCTTTGGATTGAACTGAGAGGTGACTAGTAGAGAAGGGCCGTTACGGTTACGATGATTCTCCTTGACATGTGTTTTGTGTTTTGTGGTTTGTATTGGAGCAGGTAAGATTGTACCTGACAGGTCTTGCGAAGGAAATGCCAAAAACTGAAAACAGATTGGTTGGCGCGGGAACGGAGTTCATCAAAATTCATATTTCTATGGATTTGTATACTCGATCTACATCCATATGATTATCATGCAAATTGATTTAAAATTTGATTTATCTATGTAATCTTTGTTGAAAGATACCTGTGATACCCTCGGTTCCCGCGACGACAGCCATTAAATCTTTATATAACTTTTCGGCCTGTACATTTCCCACGCTCGGCGTGCACGGCTGGCGGATGTTTCAAGTCTGCCGTGACCAATATTTTATTTAACAGCAGCAATTTATCTCTACTAGCTAGTAGACCAAGGCTAGGCTACGGTACTGTCCATTGCACCAAAAGGTTGCGTGATACAACAGTTCAAGACTCAACGAGCGAATCCGACAAGAACGACGTCGTCACATCGAGAGTTTCGAGGAGATGCTTCTGCGAAACGGCAACGTTCTCGTGCCGTGCCAGGGCCAACGCAAGTTGTAACGTATTTTTTATCTGACGGCCGTTGATGTCAACTTTGGCAAGTTCATCCACGTCCAAGGACGACAAGTCCATATTCAATCGTGTGATCATGGACGACCAAATCTCCTTTCGAGACTCCAAGGAAAGTGGGTCGTAGCGAAGTGCACATGTGACTCGAGATTGAAAGGCGGGATCCAGAGACTCGACACGATTTGTCGTCAAGAACAGAATGCCACTGTAGTATTCCAACAATCGAAGCATCACGCACACCATGGCATTGCGGACGATGTCATTCTTCGTTCGCCGTTCCAAAAGCATCTCGGCTTCATCAATCAATACCAAGGCCTTCCAAGGAATGCAAAGGTCTAGGATATCTTGGAGGCGCTCCTCAAGGGATTCTGGAGATGTACCAAGTTCGCCCATGCTCACCACGTAAAGTGGTTTGTGAAGCATCTCGGCAATGGCCTCGGCTGTCAAGGTCTTTCCAACGCCTGGAGGGCCATGAAGGAGAAAGATGGATCCATCGCCCTTTCCAGCAATCACGTCAACACTCTCCTTTCCCTCGTGCGAAGTAACTAGGGCACGAATCAACTTTTTCCTACCTCCTGACATGACCAACGCATCAAACGCCTTCTCATTGAACTCGACACTTTTGGTTCCATGCACCATGGCGACACCCCATGTCCTGGCTGTAGAGAGAACCCAGGCACGGTCGGCAAGTCATGGCTACCAAGGACTCTGGCAATGCACCAGAAATAATCAAAAGTTCATTGTGGTTGTCAGCGTCCGGGCTAGCTTGAGAACCAGTGCTGTATGTGTCCGCACCTTGTTGGACAGAGTGTTGAGAGCGCGATTGTGCGTAGAGTTTGAGACTGTTGACGACGACGTCGGACGCCATTCCGGTGTTTTGGGCACAATGGACTCCCCTCGACCAAGACGCGATGGTATCGACAATCATGCGACCGCCACTTCTCGATGCCTGGCCATAGCTGCCCTGTCGACTGCTGCCGCCTTTCAAAGACCCTTTGCCTGTGGGAATAAACGTGCCAGCGTTGTATTCGACCATAACTCCGCTGCCACTGAGAGCGTTGGGGCTCGCAGGATTAGGACCACATATCTCTTGATATTGGATGCCGCGAGCCTTGAGCATGTCCAGAAGCTCAGGAGTAGGGGTTGTGAACATATCCATACTTTGCGTAGTGGATCGAACGCCATTGAAATGCGACTGCAAAAATTGGGCCTCAATGACAGCATATTTTCTGTCGCCAATCGATACAACAACCTCCATGGCCACGAAAAACGACGAGACGATGCCAAACAAGGCTTTGCGTCGAGAGTAGTAGCATGCACGGGCCCTCATGAGTGTTGGCACTGTCACTCCAGTTCCAACACCGTGGTCCACATATTCTCTGCCTGGCAGAAAAAACTCTTGCAGTGAATCGAAGTCAACTAAACCTGACGCGATGTTCGACCTTGCCGCCTCAATAACCTCCTTGTGTTCCCTCGATATAATTCACTAACGAATCTAGACCTGGCACTTCAATGGTGTCTTCTCCAATCCTTGGCAATCGTACGCCGAACGCAGCAGCCTGTTTGGAGAGACGAAAGCACGCATATTTGGATTCAGCGGATGGCATATCCGTCGTTGCTTGGTTGAACTGTCTCACATCGTACTGTAGCGATCGCAACAACCCGAGAGCATCGTACAGTTTCGAACGCTCAATCTTGACCACGGAGTCTTGACCGAATTCCGTCGAATAAAAATAAGAGTGGCTCCAGTGTACTTGCGGATGACAGTGTAGAGGTGAAATCCATTGCCCTTCCGTTCGTTAATGATGACGTCGCCGGTCGGCTGATCCCCGTCATTGGCTGGCTCTGGGTACCAGATTTCGTTGTCATAATCTGGTTCTGTCATTGCGAGAGACGGGCACCGTTAGATGTCGATGTTATGGTTTAGGAAGGCAAAAGGCTGTCGCTGCTTGGCTGAGAAACGGTATCCTCCCAACCTGTCGGTCGTGCATACTGTAAATAGGGTTCAATTCGGAGTGGTCGTGAGTCGTGAGTCGCGAGTCGCGACATGACGCAGTCACTGGAAATCGGAGCACTGAGCACTGATCACTGATCACTGATCACTGATCACCTGATCACTGATCATCACGGATGAATCACTTCGGGCTTGAAGTGTTTCATATACTGTATACCTGGTACTCCGAATACTGTAGTACTCGTATGTGCTAATACATCTTTGCAATCTCTGGCATCTGGAATCTGGACAGGCTCCCGGCGAAAAGCACCCACTTCTGTCCGCCAGACCGTTAGCGGACGCACGCAATTGTTGGAGCGATATGATAGTGATCTCACATGTCATATCTGTCATATGTCATACTAGCTCGTATGTCCAACGCGCTATTCCCAAGGGAGGTCCGGTAAAATGACGTTTCTTCTCGTAGCTTCTACAATCAATTAATACCAAGCAGAGGTGCGTGGCCGGACCTTCCAGGCGGAGCATTGCTCGTCTGATTTTTGCGCGAAGATCACAACACGGAGCATGATGCGACAGTATGTACACAGTACCACCAAAAAACTGCTTAGAACCAATAATATCACTTAGAACCAATAAACGCGTTAAAATCCATATCCCCTACACAAAAGTTGCTCAAATTATGTTTTTCCCAAAGAATATGTATGACAACCTCATTCCTTTATTCATCCTACAGCCTTCGTATACTTGCAGGAAAGTGAGGTTGAGTGAGCGGTCGCTTCAATATTTCACACTGTATTTTGGCAATTGAGCTCAAATCCAGCTCACGATTTTAACACATCGAGGTGGGCTTCCCATGAATGCTCGGAGTATTTTTTTCACTGTTGCGATTTTTATAGAAACACGTGACACACGATACCGCGCCGTATTTTCTTGTGGTCCAACGTTGGTGGTACAAGACACACGTGGCTACCAGCGTAACAGTAGACCGAAAATTACATCGATTTTGGGCGAACGTGTGAAAAAAATTACGCGCGCACATATAAATTTTTCCTCATGCATGCATAAATTTTTATGTATCACTTAGAACCAATAATCTCAAAACGAGGCGATGAAATCGTTCCATTTCTTGATGAATATCTGCTCCAGTGCAAGATTGATTCAATTGTAACATGGAGAACTATACGGAGAAGAAGTTGTAACGGAACGGAAATAGAGTGCGAAGCTTGAAGGAATGGATAAATTGAGTCGTAACATGCGTTAAATTATTGGTCCTAAGCAGTTTTTAGGTGGTACTCGGAGTACTACAATCTACGACCTACAAACCACTTGGAACAAGTAATCCGTCAACGCTTCAGCAGAGTACTGGCACTGAGTATGTCATTCTACTGCTGTACCGAACGACCATGACATTGATTCATAATGCTACTTGTACTGCAGTATGGAATACCGCAGGAGTATGAATTGTGAATCGCACATGCAACATGCAACATGCATGATCCTCGGAGTACAGTACAAGCATATGACACTAAACGTAAATACTCGATATTGGATTTTTATAGAGTATAATGCAGTATAATGTATGTTACTCGGATATGTTGTACTCGGAGTACACAATACGACTAAATGCCTATATTCTAAATTTATATGTATCGCACTTCGAGGTTATTTCAAAGTACCCCAATACCGTCTTTTCAACTCCGAATGTCATACTACGACTGGTGAGCACAAAATGAGGAATGCGGAGCACATGTATTCAGAACGGGACCAGCCGAGAAAGGAATGTGTTCCTGTACTAAAATCTATGTGGGGCTACATGAACCGGCAATACGCTGTGTCCCGTATTCGCTGCCTGCCGATGCACCGGCGAGCGTAGCTGTCCCTGTGAGATATGTATAAAGTTTAGTATGGCCGACGATTTCGACACAAGAAAATTCATCCATTTAGAGACGGTAAATGTGGTTTTGAACATGTATAAGAGTGACTTGCGTCCTGAGTCCAAAGCGGGAGCCGTTGTTGATAAATTTGCCGTGCTGGTTTTATCGCTGTAAAACCGCCAACCTATGTGGACGTGGTACCTTTCCCGCTCCAATTATCTTCACAAGATTTGATCCGGAGGACGCATCAATTATCAAGTCTGAAACGAATGAGAGGAGTATTCAACCCTCTTTTTACCATCCATCAGCTCAACAGAATATAACCGTTGTTGTAGTGTCTAGTCACCACCATCATCCGCGTGATCAACCATGAAGCTTTTCCCAGTTCCTGTGAAGAGGAAAGTCGTCCAGCCGGACTTGAGAGTGTCTAATGTTAATGACAGCAACCATCCAACAAATCCTGCCAAGCCGCCATGCAACATCGAAAACAAACGTTCAACGCGGAAGGTGCGAACAATGATCAGGTCACTATCGCCGTTCAGGTCGGAAAGGACGGTGAGGTCTCTATCGCCGTTCAGTTCGCGTCGGTCGGCGGTCAAACAAGCTGATGAAACCAACGAAACTCGCAAGGAAATGACGTTTGAGACAGCCACTACGGCATCGCTTTCGTTCAGTCGCACCGACGAAGTTGCCGATGAGATCGTTGATGATGATGCGAGTGCTGCTGAGGCGAATCTAAAAGATGATGTGGTCGTGACAGGTTTGACTACATTTACTTCTTCTGACAATACTGACTCATCAAATGAAGATTCGAATGGTCGTCCGTGGTAATTAGCGTTATGGACAGTGCTGGAGCCCCACCACCCGCAGACTTGTCGTCCGGCAAGCCTAGGTTCTCTCCTGCTGAGAAGGCTGGAAGCGTTGGTTCTTTTTATCATTCGCCGCACCATTTTTCGCCGGAGCAGATTCTTGCTGCTGCCGCTGAAATTCCGGACGCCTCACCCGAGAGGCCAATTGCATCACCGGACAGGTCCATGGACAAGCCTCGTTACTCCTTTGATATTCTCAGTGGCCCTATGTATGACACTCCAGTCCGTAAGTACCTCTTTTCCGATCGCTTCGAGGATATTTCCATCGTTGAAGACTCTACATGCGGCGGGTCAACCGTCGTCGAAGAAACAACCTATCTTTTGAAAGACGCCTCTGCGTACAAGTACGCAGGTTCAGAGGTGGACGAGTCAACGATTAACTCCAACGATCATCACGGAGATCAATCTGTCTTCTCCAATGTGGACGAATCTATGATGACGTACGATGACACGCACGATAACACAGCTACGTCGGCGAGTTTCGACAAGACTGAGAAAGAATGGGACCTTCCCCAGAATTTACCCAAGTTTGTGAAGGATTTGGCCGCGGCGCTGCAGGGGGTGATTGAGGACGTTGGCAACTGCAGCTCGTACACTCTTGAGCAGGCTCGGCAAGTTGAATGGGTGGAAACCTTGGAAATACGTGCTAGCGATGCATTGCGTTCCATGGCGCCGGCAAGTCGTCGTCGCAGCACTCGAGATCGCTAAGCAGGGTGTGAAAGTTCAGTTTCGTCTCAACACAGAAGTCATGTTTTTGCTGTGATACATGAATGTGTATCATTATTATACCAAAGGCAATGGGTTTACCGCGATGATCGTTAAAGAACAAGTACTGGGAAATGAAGCAGGTTCCTGCGGTAGTTGTATTCGTGACATGCTGAAAGTACTGCATCCGTGGAGGTTTAGCCGTATCCAGTGGCATATCCGCCTTCTCTTCATATAAAAATGTAAGCTTACGTAGTTATATAGTCGTATCAACGTCTTTGGTTCCAGTGTGCAAGGGAGATTAGTAAGACACACCAAGGCCTCCATGACCGAGGAGTGCGCATTGATACGCCGCGAGTACCGAAGGATACCAGCCCGCAACATGGACGCAGTTTTGCCAATGCAAAACAACAGACCGTCACGTTTACCCATCGTTGTATTGGTTCAAGGGCGAGTTGCCGTTGTCTCATATTTTGTATATCACGCCATCACGCTCGCCCACCATGATATAGCTTTGACTGGAAAGCACATCTAAGCAATGATCCAGCTCCACTGGAGTAAATTCCGGCACCTTGGCGATCAGAGCCTGTCGTGTCACCGATTCGCCGTTTGCCTGGAGTAGTTGGGTCAAACGTTCATTGAAGGATCTCTGGCGACTGTGAAGCATTGTTTGCAAAACGTGGGTTAGAAGCAATATTCAAACGCCATGCAAAAGCAGAAGTAACGCCGAACAAAACGTACGATTCATCTACTACAACAACAGGTGTCACTTTTGGAGCAGACTTTGTTTCTCCGACAATGTCACTGACAAAGGTCTGTCGTACATTCATGTCCTGGTCGAAGACTTGTCGCAGCGGAACCCGACGTGACGACGCCAGCGGCAGTTTGAAGTGACCCACCGGTGACTTGATGGAAGCCAACTTCTGTTTCATCACCGCAGAAGCGGGGCGTGTCCTGACAAGAACCTGCGAGGGTTTGGAAGTCGAGGGGCGGTGGATGGCGCGTGCCTGAGGGGGGTGATTTTCGTCCTTGGCATTCAGCGTCTGGAAACAAGAGGGATTGTTGGAATTTTGTGGTTTCCTCTTGTGAGGCTTTGCTGAGAGCATCGAAGTGCTATTGTTCGTGACGGCCTTGTTCTCGGTCCTTGCTTGCAGAGGCTTCTGTGTTTTACACTCATGGCTGTCCCTTTTCTTGACTGCAAAGGAGTGCGTCGCAGACGAGATGGGATTTGGCAGGGGTGATATATTCGGAGGATTAGGGGAAATGATAATGTAGGCAACAGGGGGTTTGATGGAGGACGGCTTTGCAGTTGCAGGCTGTTCTGATCCCAGGGTCATTCGTACAGTTGAGGCCTTGGTGGGCGTAGGGAGGTCGTCAGCTGGCGTGTTTGACGACGCCAAAACATGGCGTCCAGGCGAGGGCGATACCTTGCGACGCTTCTTCGTCGCCGTCGTCATTTGATTGGAATGATCAGAAGGACCAGGAGTCATGGTGGCTTTGGCAGGAGAGGCTCTATACAAATCTCGCCCTCGTCTAGAGCGCGAGGTGCGTTCCAATTCAGCGTGCGGTTGGATGAAGTCTAGGTCTACCTTGGTATCACTCCCCGAGCCGAGAATGTACTTGACGTCAACCGTTTCGATATAGCCATACTGGCAGTGATCGATCTTGACGATTCGAGCGACGCCACCTGGGCGATTGATGCCAGCCCAAGTACGAGGTTCGACATGAACCAGTTGACCAACTTGATACTCTGTGTTGGACATGTTAGATTATTCTCAAGCACAAATAAATATGAAACCAATGAATGCTTCCTTTGACGCTCGGTGCAGTAGCAGCAGGGAGACTCAATGAACCAAATGGTAGTACGAAAGCACAAAACACAGTGGACTTCGTTGATGGTACGTCGAGTGGATGTTGGGAATGGTGTTGATTGTATCTTGTATGTACTGTATGTATTACAGCTGAGGTTCGCTACATTATGAATTACTCGTATACTCGTACTCGTACACTTATATAACCTGGACGCAGGCTGTCAAAGGTAACGGTTGTTTTCCAGTTTGAATTGCTGCACCAGGTACTGTGGTACGAGGGACTTGCTTTTCCTACGAAGTACCGAAACAGAGTACCAGAAGCTACAGCACAAGTACATGGTTGAAAAGACTCATGGTCTCATGCTCATGGCAACTCCACTTGTACTGCAGTACTGGAGTACACACTACATGTACTGGTACTCCAACTCTCCATGCTTTTGGCATTCTATCATAGACTTTCTACGAACAGTCGAACTGCTAAGTGCAGACCGACCACTAGAGTAGAGATGCAGCCACCATCGCAGCTGCCACGTCTGCGATGTGCTGATGATGGACAATCAATAGAATGGGCACCTCCTTGGTGATATAATCCACCAGCCAGGAAGTGTGAACCATGGTGGACATCTGTCCCATTCATGCAGTTGCAGCTCTTGTGAATGCCATTAATGCCCAAACCATGCCACTCTTGTCTAAACCACTGCTGAGCATTGTACAAGTGGGCAAATGCATGCATCCAATCAATATCCTAAAAGCTCTATGACACAAGGCTCAATTACTCAGTTACAGGAAAGCAGCTAACAGTTAAGCATTGTTGAGCTGCATTGGTGCACAGTCTGAGGTGCCAGCAGCGTGGCCGCCTTATGGATATCAGGTCATGGTCCTGAGGCAATCATGAAGATGAACCAATGATGGACTCACTCCCAAAGTCCAACACTCTCCAGAGCAACCTCTTGCAAGATGGGGCATCAGTCAATGTCCACAAGGTAGGCAGGTGAAAATCTAATTCCAGGACTGCTGTGGGAACAACAATACCTGACCACAGCAGCAGTTCAGACCAAACTTCTTCGTCCGACCACAATGGAATTTCCCCGTGCTACATCCGGAATTGTTGCATTTTTTTGGAGATGCTTTGTGTACTATCCATCTGAGTATGCCATCAATGGCACTAGAAGCATCCATAGTTTGCTGCATTCACATTTGCAAAGCCCTGGGCAATAGATTCCTGAATGGCATGCTGATCAGCTGGGTATGATATTTCAAACATTGGGTGTCTGCCTGTTAATTGAATCAACAACATCCCAGAAGAAGCTGTTCATTGTGTCCGGCCGTGTGACCAATACCATATATAGTCAACCATCAAATGACACATGAAGGGTGGATGTCTGGTGAAATCGGTCCGTTTGGGGCCTATCGAGGTGTGTGGTGGCATCTTCGATGTATTTACGAAGCTCGTTTGCTAGACGTTTGAATGTACTGTACTACTTCATTCGATATGCCCACCCAAAGTACACTTCTCCAAGTTCCTTGCGAATATCGTGAACAGACCTTCTGGTTCGCAGTTGAAATGTCCGTCCAGGCAAAGATCCAAGTTTCATTGCCCTTTGCATTCTCTTTCACAATGCTCGGCCACGCACGAATAGAAGTGCTACAACTACGAGTGCCGTGACATTTGCAACTGACACTGCTGAATGCTCCATTCAATCTGATGAATATGATGCTAATTGTCTGGGCTGGTGCATTTTGCTAACGTTGATTTATATTTTAAGTGATTCAATCAAGCACTCACCATCGACCTCGTAAGTCGTGAAACCTTGCACCTTCGATCCTGCTTTTTTGTATTGACGTATGGACACAGCATGGACGACGACTTCAAAGGGACAAAAATCGATTCGTTCGATCACTTGGAAACTCGGATCCAATTTGCGTTGTGTGCTACCGGTAGTAGACACCGCCTGATCATGGAAACAAGCAGAAATTTGCAGATTGTCTATTGCACTATTGCAACCGGATGATCGATGTATTCAAGTGCCCAACAGGATCTAAGTGTTCGTCTCCGAAAAGTGGACGGGGAAATCAAAAGAGGACTCTCGACGTTGACGATAGCCCGCATCCTCTAAAACATTTTGCAAAAGTGGCAAACCTGTCATTCAATACTCCGCTCTGGAGTTCCAGAGAACGGCCAGTATATCTTAATATGTCCTACGACTAAATCTGGAATTCTTAACTGATAGAACCGGCGGCGTTTCGTTTGGAATATGCCGTGCCAGGGGCGGTTGGATCTCTTCAAGATTGTAATCAGTTCGAAGCGCTTCGTCTCGAATCTTCGAATTGCGAGGCAACATGTTGATTGCATGTTGTTTCATCACCAGCTTGCAAGCCAGATCGTGTTGACGGGCATTGTGCTGTTCAAATCGTCCGATGACGTGGTTCCGTCCAATTTCGTATCGCCTTTGCTTTTCTTCCTCCGAAATGGGAGGCTCCTTCATTTTAGGTGCATCCAATGCACGAATCACCAAATCCAGAGACTTGTCGCGCTGGCCGGTGGATGATGACGACCCCTTCTTTTTCTTGCTGCTGGCCGTGCTACTCGTTTTGCTGCTGAATTTGGTCGGTTTCCCCTTGGGGGCAGCTGCCTTGGAGCTTTGGAATCGAATAGTTGTGTCAGTGAGACTAGCGGTAGTGGGACGGAGGCGCCCAAGACTGCCTGGGGTACCAATGGCGGCCACAGCAGCAGCGGAGAGGCGGGTCAGAGGCGACGACATCGTGGTGTAAAATTGATCACAGTGATTGTGTGGATGTGAGAGTTGATTGTTCGGAATGTACCAGTAGAGAAGTTGTACTTGTACTGAGTACGAAATACCTCTGTAGTAGCACTACAGCAGTGCCTGGTACTTGTATCCCTTTTTTATGCTCGAGGCTCTACTGATATATGTATGCTGTTGTGCATACAACGAGAAGTCAGACAAACTGGGGAGTATAGGCGTAGTACTTGTACTCCTTAAATACTACAATTACCTCAATATCGAACTCGTAATCTCACAGACATGGGACTGGGAAAGGGACGTGGGAGACAAGCGGGAAACACGCTAAAAGGCGGACAAGGAACATCTGCTGTCTGTCTGAGAGTGAAAAGAACTTGCAAGTGTGGACTGTTGACTGACCCAACATATACTCAGTATTGTATTGGTAATCAGCTCGAGACAAAACTTCTGAATTGCTGAAGGGCTGAAGCTGATTTCATGACCGTATCCCAAACTGTAAATCAACGCAGCCCTCAAACACACCAATGTCTTCGTATGCAAACTCAGAAGCTTGCAAGAGTGACATCGCCACAGTCTGCTCTGGGTCAGTGACTGAGGATATTGAGACCTCGAGTCTCGACTTGAATGTATCTCACGCGTCAATCAACGTCCTTCCCTCGCCAACCTCAGAGCGAGTTGTTTTGATGACTGGATCAATTCTCAGAAGATCTGTCGAGTTTGATCCATCCTCTTTCACTCCGTTCCAAAAACAGGCTTCCCATACTCTCCCCCAAACAATTGCTTCAGATGTTGCTGCAACCTCTCCACCGCATCCGCTTCCTAACCAAGCTCCAGACCATTCCACGACAACACGATGGAACGACATGGGTCCTCCGCTCTCCAGAGCCCTGTTGATGCAGAGTCTTCAGTCCACAACAGGGAGTGCCACTGGGTCAAGAGCTGGGTCTGTCAAATCGTATGGTTCCAACACTGGCGCGAGTCAAAACAGTGATGTTGTCGCGCATGTCGACACTGATGACTGTGGTGGATCTCTCATGGGAAGCGTGACCGATGGCCAATCTGTGCACAGTCAAGAAGATATTCGCAGCCAAACCGAAGCCGAACCTCAATATCACTGTCCCGGACCTGTTTCTAAGGACGATACAGAGAAGGAACCCAACTACTGCGACAGTAGTAGCGAGGATGGGACACATCCGTATCTTAAGAACGGAGCGTCTGGTGAGCATACGAATGGACGGACCAGTCCAGGTGGAACAATATACAAGGGAAAGGGAGTGCGCCGGTATCAGGGTCGCTACATGAATCTCCCACTGCAGCGATTTCGCCAAGACAATGCAGATGATGCTGACGTCCTTGACACAGTCTTGGAAGCAGACAAGGTCATGGAAGAACAGAGCCATCAACAACGTAATGGTGGAGGGTACGGGTACGATGATCACTGGCGGCGATCGCGATCGCAATCACCGCCAATGATGATTCGCAATAATCGAGTGCGGGGAAGAAGTCCAGTTCGGAAGAATGGATATCACGACAGCAATGCGAATGGGTACCACAACATGCCGAACAATCATGCTACCGGGCGTCGGGGTGTGGCGGGGTATCACAACAATCATCGATCCCGAAGTCGCAGCATCAGTCCAGATGAAAGAAGGCCATCGACTAGACGCAAGCGATGGAATCATCCTGGCAGTTCATCCCCTCGCGATACTTGTCAGGGTAGCAACAACGGCAACAGTCGTCGTCGTCATCACCACAATAATAATCATCATCACCATCATCATGCAACTGGTTGGAAGCGCAGCAGTGATTCCCGCAGCCTTCGCGCAGTAACAGCCACGCTTCAGAATCTCCTGACGAGCTCGGAAACGTCCAACTTCGCAAAGTCGTGGGCGTGTCTAACAACTAATGATAAGTGGGAGGCATTCTCTATTTCAGGATGGATTTCAAGACCCAACAATACTGCAGAGGAGTAGAGCCCTCGCAAGTTTTACTAGAGTAAATGGATTCAGATGGCTTCTAATGATTTAACCGCAGTACGTTTATCGCAGATACTCCGTAGTCTTTCCTGAATGACTTAGTAAAGTCTCTTCTGGTAGCTGTGCAGACCGTGCACTCCTCCTTCCTTCTGAGCGGCCGGCGAACGAATCTCAAATCGCAACTTGTTGTTGTAGAGTTTTTCTTGAGCTTCTGCAACACTCAAGACTCCGGCATCTTGAAGCCCGTGGCGAATACCCGCCTTCAGGTATGGAATATAAGTTCGCAGTGTTCCTTTGTCCTGGACAGCGCCACTGACGCCCTGTGCTACCTTGACTGAATTTGCCGCTGAAGAATTCTCCCAAACATAGCGCTTCTCACTACCCTTGCTCATCGCCTCTAGACTCCCCATACCACGATAACGCTTCAATCGAACCCCATCTTGATAATAGTACTCACCAGGAGCCTCATCAGTACCGGCCAACATGCTTCCCATCATGACACATCCTGCACCAAGGCACAGGGCCTTCGTGATATGTCCAGTGGACTTGATTCCACCGTCTGCCACCACTGGAATCCCATGCTTCCGCGCGAATTTCGCCACATGGTACACCGCACTGGCTTGGGCCCGCCCGACGGCACAAATTTCCTGCGTCGTGCAAATGGATCCAATGCCCATACCGACGCGCAATCCATGCGCCCCGGCCTGGATAAGATTCCAAGCCTGACTGGCAGTCACGACATTGCCGGCAATGACATCGATTTGGGGTAAGTCGTAAGGTGGTGGACAATTTCCAGCTGATATCTAGAATCGCCCTGTGACGAGTCGACGACAATGACATCGACGCCGGCTTCCACCAAGGCGTGGGCGCGGTCTCTGTCTTCGGGTCGCGTTCCAATAGCGGCCCTGACCAGCAATTGCTTGTTCGCGTCCTTGGAGGCGAGCGGAAAGTCCCGATTCTTTTGTAAATCGGTTCGGGCAATGAGTGCGACCAATTCGTCTTGTTCGTTAACAACAGGGAGCTTTCCCTTTTTGGAAGCCTTGAGGATTTCATTGGCATCGGCGAGGCTGACGCCATCTTTTGCGACAGTACAGGACTGGCGTGGAGTCATGAATTCTTGGATCGTGACGGTTGGGTCTTCAATGAAGGAAGTGTCGCGGTTCGAAATGATTCCCATCAAACGACCACCCATCTTTCCAGTGTCGGTAATTGGGAAACTGGAAAATCCTAGTTCCGATTTGATGCGAAATACATCTTCAGCGGTGTTAGTTGGAGAGAGACAGACAGGATCAGTAATGAAGCCGTTCTTGAATTTTTTGACCTTTCTAACTTCTGCTGCTTGGTCGTCAATGGAGAAGTTTGAATGGATGATTCCTATGCCTCCTTGAAGAGCCATCATGATGGCCATTTTTGACTCTGTAACAGTGTCCATAGGGGATGAAACGAAGGGACTATTCAGACGAATGTTCTTCGTGAGCTGCGATGAAATTTCAACTTCGTGAAGGGGGAAGTTGATGTGCCCTGGCATGATGATGATGTCATCGTAGCTGTATGCCACACAGGCTGGATTCTTAACAAAGACCTGCGTCGCGGTGTAACTACAGATTGGATTTGAGATCAAGGTTGAGATAACCAGTATATGTTTGTGATTCGGTTTTCATGTCAGCCAACGAATAACGATTCGTCAATACTAGCGGTAGTGTCAGGTCATATCATACCGATCATGAGCAATCATAGTGTGCGATATGCCAAATTCCACAATTACTTACCCACAAGCTCCAGACTCCAGAGTCTCTTCGTCGAGCGGCAATAGAGCCTTTCCATTAAGAGTTGCGAGGGCCATGATCGATGAGGAGAAACGTTCGTCCCAACAAAGCTCAGGTATGCGACTGGTCTCTGTTAGGGAGGAAAATGAATTGTTTCGAAGGTGACTTGGGGGACTTTTTAGATTGACTGCGGGTCGCAGCGTCTGTACAGAGTGCGCGCAAAAATTGAAAAGGCATTCGGCATTCTGCACAAAAATGGATGGTGTCGGAATGAGCTCTTTCTGATGAGTCACGTGCAATCGTGCAGACCGTTCATCTGCACTGTACGATATCATACCATGTGCAGGTACCGGTACTCCATTACGAAGGTACAGTATCATTTGAAACGCACACAACAGTACATAGAAAGCAATTCGCTTGCTGTAAGCAGGTACAGGTACCCCAGTACAGAACTTGGTATGTTGATGCGTAGGTATAAGAAATATGCTTGGTGCTGATGAATGTCCAATGTTTTCCACATCTTCATTCTTCATGTTTTGATTAAACTGTAATAATGTATACTTATCGGATATCAGTTAACGTGCAGTATCAAACATATATATACATCTGATGTATGGATATACAATATACAATAGTATTCTCCTATAACATTACAGCAGTATCAGTACTACTCAACTCACATCGTCAAGTTCCATCTGTCTCAAGTCTCAACGTCTCTCTTGAACCTCAAGCGCCAACATTTTTGAGTTTAGGTGCACGAACAAACGCCTTCGAGGTACAGTAGGGACCTGGTACTGGAGTATCAAGTACAATCTCGCTTGCTCATTCAACGACGACCTTGGACTTCACCTGTCGCATCTCGCATCTCACAACCGAAAGCGACACGAAATACTGCGAGCACCAAGCGCCAAGTGCAGTATACAGAGTGTGGAGTCATCGATAAAGATACTTGTGCAATTCAAACGGACTCGGCACCATGTTATCGATCCTGCTCTCCGCTGCCAAAGTTTTCTTGCCGGACTGGCCAGAATGGTACGTTGTACGGTTGGTTGAGTGCTTCGCCTGACGACAATCCTACACGATGACTGACCATTAATCTCCAGGGCCTTGGATGTTCTCCTCATCATGACTGGACTCTTGATATTCACTCGCAGTCTCTTCATTTTATGTTCCTGATGACGAGAAAGAAAAATCGGTAAAGGTGCCGATGTGGCTACAGGTGTCAAAACCCACAAGGTCCTACACAAGGAATTCGATGCCTTCCGTCACCAGTACATGACAGTCTACGCCGTCATCATGCTCGCTGATTGGATGCAAGGTACTCACATGTATACCTTGTACTTGTCCTACGGCGTCAACATATCAGCTCTCTTCTTGACTGGATTCTTGAGCGGCGCCTTATTTGCTCCCTTTTTAGGATCGGCCGTTGACAAGTTCGGTCGAAAGCGTGCTTGTATCGTCTATTGTGTTCTGGAGGTCATGATTAATCTCATGGAACACTCGACCGACTTTTCCACCCTCCTTGCGGGACGAGTCCTGGGAGGAATTTCCACCAATCTGCTCTTTTCGGCATTTGAAAGTTGGATGACGACAGAACATCGCAAGCGCGGTTTCCCGGAAGACTGGCTCACACGCACCTACTCGGAAGCGTCCATGGTCACGGGAGGTACTGCAGTCTTGGCGGGGATTGTCGCGCAAGTGCTAGAAGACTGGTTCGGACAAATTGGACCATTTCAGGGTGCCATTGGATTGACGGTGCTGGCGTTACTACTTGTCCTGCGGTGGGAAGAGAATTATGGTGAAGAAGAAAAGCAAGAAGGTGATACCACTGAAGCTAGCGTGTACACTCAGTTCATTCATGGATGGACGACAACCATCTCAGACTCTCGCGTTTGGAGAATCGGAATGACTCAGGCACTAAGTGAGGGGGCAATGTATACAGTAAGTTCTTGTGTCGTCGACGCATTCTGGACTGCATCTGCCTGGAGTCTCACAACGTAATCGCTTGAAGTTTGTCTTTATGTGGGTCCCAACACTGTTGTCTCAAAACCCTCCTGGTGGTGTTCCCACTGGTTGTGTGTTTTCCGCTCTCATGATGGCCATCACCATGGGAGGAATCGTTTTCACTCCATTCCACGCCCTTGTTTCGTTCCTGACGTCCAAGGCCATTGGCTCCGAAGTTTCCGCATCGATTATCTACTTGGTCGCATCCATCAGTATGGCCGTCCCGGCGTCATGCTTGTCGGGTTTCATGGACGGCGATTGTTTCCATAAGATCATTGTCGCATTTATGGTTATGGAATTCTGTGTCGGACTCTTCATGCCTGTTGCTGGAACTCTCCGATCCAAATATGTTCCTGATGCCTTGCAAGGGGCCATTTTAAACATTTTTCGATTGCCCCTTAATGCCATTGTTGTGGCTGGGACTCATGCAACCGACGTGTTGGATCATTCGGTAGTTTTCTCGCTTGTCAGCGGATGCTTGTTTTTGGCCGCTGTGTTGCAAGCGTCTCTAATCATCGGGCACGAAGATAAGAAATCAAAGAAAGATTAGAAACACATTAGAATCAAGGCCTGCTTACGTCTCTTGGCGAATTTGCTGTTTGCATTTGTACAACAACACTGTTCTATTTGGCGTCTAGTTCTACACTCCATGTTGTCGTCACGGCTCTAGATTCCGAAGCCACTGCGGGATTGATTCCTCTGATAGTGGTCGTTGTCATGTGGCTTCAAACAGTCTATCCAACCCTCGCTCTTGTTCATTGATGCGGGTCTGCAATCACTCTCGCTCTCTCTACAACATGACAAATCTTAAAAGGGCCACCACGGTTTCTGTTGTGAAAGATTCTGAATACGATCTAACTCTGCCTTGGACGTGGCAAGCGCTTCTTCTAACTTTTGATTCGCGAGTTGCGCTTGCGACTGTTTCAGACGCAAATTGACCAATTCAATGTCCTTGTCACCATTCACAGATCCCACAAAATCCAACTTTTCGGCCAACATTTTGGATCGCTCTTCCTGTACTTTAATGTCCAACGTGAATTGATATTCTTCCTTGACCTTTTTGCGAACTCGCTCTAATTCCTCACGGAGCTTCTGGTCAAATTGTTTCTTAATCTTTCCCGATTGGGATTCAAATTCTTGATCCATCTTGAACAGCTGATCCTCCAATTGCGATACCTTGTCTGCAAGCTCTTGTTCCGTCTTGATAGCGAGGGTCGAGCAATATCAAGAAAGCTTAAGTTAGTATCAAGGAAGAAAAGAGCGGATGTCTCTGGATAATAGTGCGCCTTCTCGTTCTTCGAAGTCGACAACGACGATGATACTGGACATCATCACAAAAACATGCAGGTATGTAAATCAAAACGGTCACGATCAACAAATGACATACCTGCGTCAAAGCGCTTCGAGCCGTATCCAAATCTTTCTCCAATTGCTGAATCCGAGGTAATTGCGATGCTGCACCAGCCGCTGCCGAAACAACTGCAATTGCAGCATCCATAAGCGCCATGTCGACTCCCGGGATTACAACTTGCAACTGCCATGTTCGAGTTCTAATCGCAGCATTACTACTACTGCTGCTGCGTTGTGGTGGAATCATGGGCGTGGTCATTGTACTGTGTTGGAATACCAAGGAGAAACAAACGCAGACGTAACGGTCGCAGATATGAACAAAATCATGAACAATTGCAGTCGGCGACCGGAAAGGAGCTGTTATTGTCGGTCTTCATCCTTTCACTCAATTCAATTTGCCGATCAATGAACAGTCAACAAGGGTAACCGTGGGAGATTCTTCTATTCCGCTCGTCTCAAGTCGTACTGCAACACCTCTTGCTACTTGCCTCGCAACTGGGACCGTTATCTGATTTAAGATATATAATGTAAGTGTTGAAGGCGAAGATGCAATATGCCAAAGGCGATGCGTGTCTGCTCGTGGATCAATTTAGATTTTCTGGAATCAAATATCTTTTAATATCCGGGTTCTTTGAAGGCAAGATTGAAATTAGACACGGGGGGACGGCCGACTGCCGGATGGGGATTCAGGTGTCACAAAACGATATCACGGTGATCGCCTGTTGTCACTTCAGTATAATTGATCTCTCAATGTTTGCCTGAAGGCTGCGCAGAAAGCGATTGCATGATTATCGTTATGAATTCCTCTCTCCTGTTGCTAGCCGCGCTAAGTATCGGGACAGCTGTAGCCTTTATTGCTCCTGTCGCCTTTGTTTCAAAACGTCCAACTACGACACCGACACCGTCATGGCTATTCAACGGCCTTGATGACTTCGCAACGTCCCATTTCCTTTCCGACAACGATCTCGTAACTACAGTCGGAAGTACTGATGTCTTTCAAAATAGTGGCGGCATTATGGATACAGTCACTACCGTCTTGACAGGAATCATCGGTGTCGTCTTCTTTCTGGTCGGATTGACGTACGTCATGGCTGCCATCATTATTCCTCAAGCCGCACAACAATTGGAACGACAAACTAAGGAACTGGATCCAGCATTGTGGGCCAGCTATGAGGCCCAACTGGAACCCGGACAAACGATGGATCAACGTCCCGATTTGATGCAGGAACTGGGTGAAAAGATGCAAGCTTTGATGGAAGCAAAATTTAAGGAGCAGCAGCAGCAGCAACAAGTACAGGTACCAACAACTCAAGAGAAGGAGAGTGTTCGTCCGCATGTTGTGGATGCCGAGATCGTCTCGAAAGACACAAGCAAAGTTGGAGGTGATGATCCATGGGCGGGGTAGATACGAAATAAGTCTGATCATTGCTCTAGGGGAGGACACAGCGATGTTTCGAAACATGGAGTGACAAACACTAAAATTGACTTGCTGGATAGCACTCAATTATACAAAAAACCCTCTTAATGAAGCGTCCCACCCCAAACACCAGGTCTATCATTGCGCAGGACCGACCTTTTCTTTCTTGAATCCATCAAAGTTGGAAGGGCCGTTATTCGATGTCACTTCTGCAGCACTCGTAGAACTAGCAACAACGTCAGCAATGTCAGGCACCACCGCCTTGCGTGAAGGAAAGAAAAGTGGTAACGGTGAAACGTACCACATAATTCGGAACGGCAAATAGATCAAGAACATGAAGGTCCTCCACAAGAATCCCCGGAACAGGAGCGCGAAAAGAATCGCAATGGCAGCAAGTAGACGGTCCACAGTGCCTTTCGGGTCCTTGCACTTCTCGCGAACGAAGGATTGCATACTGGGGTGAACCTGCATTTCACGAAGCTGCTTCTTGAAGGCTGGACACGCTGCCTTGAACTCGGAAATAGAACGCCGATATAAGCTATGCATTTGGGTGCTTGCTTTCTTTCTCGCAACAGCAATGTTTTTGTTCGCGACTTTGAGCGCCGGTTTGACATGTGCCTCGTGGATGGGAAGGAGGTGTTTGTCGACGTGCTCTTTCAAGTGGGCGTCGTACATGTGACGACCTGTTTCAATGTGAGGCTCGGCAGCGTGGGCGACAACTTTGGTGGCAACCTTTATTTGCTCGGAGGCAGACTTAGTGGCGACGAGGACGTGTTCAGATGCAACAGCGGCCGCCGCTGTTAGTTGCGCTGTCGCAATCTTACTAGCTGTAGCCACGGCGGCAGTTGTGTCTTCTGTAATGTGGGTAAAGTTGCAGTACGATCGTGTACTGTGTAGCTCGCGCCACTCTTGGATTTCCTGTGGTTGCAAGTCAGTTCTGTGTGTGCAGCAAGAATTTGGTACCCATGTTTGCTCTTACCTTAGCAGCAGCATCATATTTGCGCTGCAAACTGTTCATCTTCCTTCCAAGGCGCGAATGATCGGCCTCCATGGTTTCGATGGTCTTGACAAGGTTTTTAAGTTCGTTGGCATGAGACGCTTGGACATCCTGCAGTCGCTTCTTCGCCTCACGCTGCATGTCGTTCATTCGACTTTCTAGCTCGTTCTCTCTGGCTTGAAGTTGCTTGAAAGCCTTTTTCGCGTTAGCCTCAATTCTTTCCTTCAAATCAGCAACGATGTGACTATGCTGATCTTCCAGTGTACGCCTGTAACTCAGGTGCTCGTCCTCCAGACTTTTGGCATCCTCTTCCTTTATCCTCAATATTCTTAGTCTTTCCTCTTCAGCTTGAAGTTTGAACTGTTCCAATTCGGCATGTTTGTCATCATACTTCTTGGTGAGCTGTCGCTCGACTTCCTCAATACTCGACGCCGCTTCTTGTCGCACCGCTGCCAATTGCTGCTCGTGCTTTTTTTCCAAGGTAACCAAGGAAGACTGAAGCGCCACAATCTTCTCCTCCATATCCTTCTTGATACGATCCACTGACGCTTCGGACTCCGCCTTCAGCGCTGCCACTTGATCAGCATGACCGGCCTCCTTTTCCTCCATCTTGGTCGTCCACAACTCGTGCGACTCCTCAAGCCTTTTATCAAAAGAGGTTTGCATACTTTGCTGCTTTTCCTCTGCCTCCCGCACGGTTGTTTCTAATTCTTTCTCACTGGCAGCACGTTCCAACGCGGATGCCTCGCGCAGGAGAGCCTCCGTCTGTTCAAGTTCTTGAATGCGTTTGGACAAGGAATCCTTGGTGGATTCAAGTTCGGACGAGAGTTGTGCAATAGTGTCGAGGGCCTTGGCATGATTGGCGAGAGCTTCATCTCGCTCCTTCTCCATTTGGTCCTTTTCATCGTTGGCGAGCACCAACGATTTGGCCAAAGCGTTGTCACACGTGTTGGCATTGTTCGTTTCGTCCGATGACTTGCTCATGGGACCATTGAGCAGCCTCTTCAAGGGATTAGCAGCATCTGCCCTTGTAGTGCGACTGACTAGCACGAGGAGCACAGTCAGAACGAGTCGGCGGGTTTTTGTCATCATGGTTGAGGTTGACGCATACGTCAATAACGGAAGTGTGGTTGCAATGGGAAATGGGAACTGTTTTGGATGTCCAGAGAAAAGAGGAAGACGCTGTTTACGTGTGCGCACCACAGATTTGACTTGTCAGTCGCCTGTCGCCATATCATACCAGGTAGGAGCATACACATAATAACATACTCCGCGTATCACCACGCGTAAAAGTCTCCTATCATATATATATAGAGTAGTAGAGGACATACCAAGGTTTCAGATATAGCATACTTGGAGTATTGTACACTGTACTTTTCTTTAGTCTAAAATAAGTGACTATGTACTCGGAGTACGTAGTATCACGTTTCCCCTTCTCGAACCGATTCTCTGTGTGCTGTGTGCTGTGTGACTGTGTGATATGCCGTCGACCTACTGTCCTCTACCGTAGCTACCGTAGTAATCCGGAGTACTGTAGTACTACAGTAGCATTGTATGCGTTGTTTACAGCAGACTTCTGCTGCGAATTCGCAGGATCGGCAGACGCTGATGAATTTTGACTGTGGGCTGCGTACGGTACAAGTATTTCATAAAATACACGACATTATTGCATACACCTTGTCCCTACCGGTACTGTTAGTCATGCAACAGTCGGAACGCGGTTTTGAGTTACCAGTACCAGGTACTGGTACTGTACCAGCACGTTGGGTGTTGGGTTTTTCGTTTTTTTCAATTCAGGCCGGTGCTTACAGAAAACACAGAATTTTCCCGAACCAAACTCGACGTCAGATTCCTTCCGCGCAACAAAATCAGTTGCTTACAGAACTCCGATGTGAACCAATTTCAATTTCCCTATGTACTTTCTTTAATTTTATATTTCTTCTATAGCGATGAGTATTAGTGTTGCCGACGAGCCGTTGAACCACGTTGCGTAGGAACAATACCAATTTGTTCATGTGTTTCGATGGAACATACTTTGACGAAAGATCTGCAGAACACAAAATCCATCAACCATCTAAGTTCGGCGCGCCATGTCGAGCAAGCAAACGAATCGGCACTAACGTCACGAAGGCGCTATTGGTTGAGATACAGACTACAATCGCGTTGGCATGCTACGATTCCCCTGAAATTGTCCAGGAGGAGACTCAATGACTGAAATGGAGCAAGCCAAGATTATAATTGATAACTTTGGCGGCAACATGACCCAGAATCCATCTGCTACCTTGATCAGTTCGTCAATGGGTTGGGCAGGTTTGCGGGTTTATTTACCTCATCTGAACCTGACGAATCAGGTCAGATTTTTCTAACGATGCCACAAAGTTGCATCGACAAAAGGGCTTCATATATTTGTCGGACCAACTTCCATCACCAAGGACCTCTTGTTGCAGAGGAATTTCACAAACACCACAAAGATTACGGGTCGGACATTACACAAAAGGGCACTACAGGCGGTGCAAACGTGTAAGAAGATGATGGCGCTTGTGACAGCACCGGGGTCTCCATACCGAGACGGAGATTTTCCATCGGGTACAAACTGGGATGACTACATCCTATGGTGCCTTGATGCGATCAGATGGAATTTGAACGAGAAGAAAGGCACGACAACCTAGGGAATGCAAGAAACTGCGATGGTGAGTGGACCAACTGTGATGACGATGAACGCACCGGCGAGGACAATAACGACAACGACAGACGACACTCCATCAGTTGCAGCGACTTTGCCGGAAATTACTGCTGCGGCATCGGCGAGACAACAAGTCGACAAGAGGGGACAGAGAAAATCCATATTTCAAATTCGGCGTCGGCTTCTTGGCATGGGCTCTTTGGGGGCATACCGATTCAGGATGGGGCAGCGATGGCCTCTATGCTTTCAATGAGTCCAAAGTTGATACGTCATTTGGACGTGGCACTCATACTCGGACCGCAATGCGAAAGGCGGCGATGGCAGCAAGTATGCCTCCTGTCGACAATCGACGTGGCAAAAAACGTGAGATAGACGTGATGCAACCACCTGAGAATGCTGTCGAATTGGATCTCTGGAAAGATACTCTGAAGCACCTTGAGGCCGAGGCCTTGGAGAAACAAGAGAAGCAGCATCATAGTATGCGTCTTCGTATTATTCGGGACAAACTTGCCGCGCGTCGTGGGAAAAGGGAAGTGATACTCCAGCAGCTCACACTCTCGTCCAAGTTCAGGAAGAAGCCTGATGACGTATTGCTGGAAAAGATGCAAAGCAATGAAGACGAAGTTGAGAAGCTTGAACTTGAACTTGAGAAGCAACAACAATCTGAGTGCGATCGACAAAGTCGGGTGTTGGAGGAAAAACGTAGCACGGTCAAGTTGAGTATTGAAATGGCGACTCCAATGATTGGAACAAGTGGTAGTTTCGGGAGCAGTGGAATCGAAAGCAGTACAAGTGAAGACAATGAGAATGGTAGTGGTCGTGGCGGAAATGATAGGATCACTAGGCTGCTGACGAATGATACTAAGAATGATGACGCTGACGGAAACAAAAGCACTCCTCGAGCAAACACCCCAATGAGTATCACGACTAGTACTTGCACGGAATGCAATTTGATGCCGTCTAACCATACTTGCTTGAAGTGCAAGCGAGTTCGAGTGTGTTCCGTTTGTTGCGATACAAATCGAGGATTGCAAAACAATCCGTGGTGCAAGACTTGCTTCGACAATGAAACGCCAGCGAGTCAAACGAGGATTCGCAATGGCGACTACAACTATAGGTGAAGTAACAATACTAGGGAAGGGGATACACGAAGTAGTAGGTGTGCAAATGGTAGTTATACTAGACTACGACAAGTACAAATAGTATGACGATTGCGTTCACGCCACATCAATCAGAACAGGAACATGTCTAGGTGTCGAATGAGCTAGCCTCCTCGGCCACTGGACATTGTTTTCGTGAAAACGAATGTTGAAATTGTCGATTAGAAGCGAACGGAACTGAAAGAAGTTCAGTTCATTCACTGCCGTTCCCGATTCGATTCGTCCTCGTCGCATTGTTCGAGATGATGCGGTCGCGCTGCTGTGATTTCGTCCGATTCGACGATTGCGACGGTCGTGCTGGTGACTGCGATTACAATCGTTTTCGCTCATTTCATCCCCACCGTCGTTATCCTCCTCGTCCTCATTATCACTTACTAGAGTCGGCGGGCGTTGATAACCAAAGCGCGATCTATCGTACTGGCGCAAACGGAACTCCTCAGTACCCGTGGGATCCACCAATCTATGGATCGCAAACGGGATATCGTCGGCTCCGAACTCGCCAGTTTCCAACTCCCAACGTGAGCGAACGCCATTGTTCCACGACTTGCTGAGGCCGTCAACATCAAGTAGCATGTTGTGTAAAGCACAACATGTGAGCCAGATGTTGTCGGCAATTTCCGTATTGTACAATCTGATGCCCGACTTCAGAATCCTCCAACGCCCTTCAAAATTCCGAACGTGCACTCAACATCTTTTCGCATCGATTCAAGCCACTGCGAAAACCTCAACTCGGATCGGTTGCAGGATGCTTTCAATGGCGGCACTGTGGTTGACCACTCAGATACCCATTGTCAACAATTACGTAGGCACCTCTGAGCTTGAGTGTCCTGTCCTCACCATCGTCGTCACTCGTCATTCCTTGTTGCGTCCTCAACTCGAAGTCAAATTTTCGTTCAATGCTCCATCGCGAAGCTCTGTCATAAAATTATCGAAACGAATCAAAGTCTTGTCATTCCACCTTGCAGGGTGGCCCTCTGTTGTATGCAGGATCTTTCTACGATGATTGCAGGTCAAATTGTACGTCCGCATCGTCACTTTTGACTTGTGGCCAAGGTGCGCTTGGCGCATCGACATACAAACCTTCTCCAGAGGAATATGGGTTGCATCGGTGCTACCAATGCAACCAGGAAAACCCGCTATACTGTATTCACGCTCGCATTCCCTCAGTTCCTCGACCGTACGTGGTGTAGACACATACATTGGGTACAGTACCTTCGCTCCAAACTTCATAAATTGATGAAAAAACTTACGATGGACGTCGCGACTGATGTATGTCACATCCTTCATGTCGTCAAACGTCCATCCTCTTCCCAGATAACGAAGTGAACCCAAGAGAAGCAGTTCAATTGGCGAAACCTTTTTGTTTTTGTTGTTGTGCTTTCTCTCATACGCCTTGATCCATCGGTCAAACAACCCTATGCTTGCGTCCGATGATATCATATCAAGAAGCATCACGTACGACGCATATGGTAGGCGGAAATTTTGTCTGAACTCCTTGGCCCAATGCTTATCTTCAGGTCGCGGATCCTGAATGAAATCCTCCCACCATGCGCTCATTTTGGGCGTCTTCTTGCGCTTGACGCGTGTCACTGGATCAGTGTACCACCTCGAGCGCGCAACTCGAGTTTTCTTTGCCGCGCGGATTCGTCGTTGAGCATCCGCCATTGCACCTCTCTTTCGTTTCCTTGCGCTCTCTCCAACCATGTTCGCCAAAGCGAGGAACAACTTTCTCTTCTCTTCATCTTCATAATCTTCTTGCATGAGATACTCTTCAAATTTCTCGTTGTCAATCTCGCCATTTTGTCAAAACAATCATCTTCTGTCAGCGGAACATTGACACCACCATCACACAGACCCTTCAGCATGTCAATTGCAAGAAGTCTTGAAGCTTCTAACCCCATGGTCGCTTCAGAAATGGCTTGAAATGGAGTGGAATGAAGTATGATACTATTACGATATGATTTGGCAAAACATGCCAATCGAACTAAAACTGACTCATGTCATGACTGGTAGACAGTACTCCAGTGTCGGGTTTGGTTTGAAGCCGGGTCCTTTACCCTGACGGTGTCGAGTTTGGTTTTAATGATGAAAAAGACCCGGACACACCGAAGTCGACATCAGAACGGGGTCGACTTTGGAGGCTGTAAGCATAGTGTTTTTACCGAAGTGACGTCGAGTGTGGCTCGTCCGTGTGTCCACTACTGTTTTCTGTAAGCACCGGCCTCAACAGAAAGAACGGGTTTATCATATGGACATATGGACTATGGACTATGGACTGCATGTAGCCGGGTGCGCGAAGTAGGGTTCCCAAATTAGAACCTTTTTATTTGTGCTTCTGTGTTGATTCGATTATATGCATACCAGCTTCTGCCACTCCATTGAGTTCGTAGATTCGTTATACCGCCTCCAGGTACAACTGTACTAACGTTCAAATCTCTCGACCTTATATTGTACTGGTGCTGTATTTCTCCTCGTCAGCTGTCGAACTAGAATCGAGACAACCTCATCAACACTACGGGCACTAATATGAGTAGCGAAGAAGCCACACCGTCTAGTGGTATCAAGGATGGAGATACAAAAGCCAAGGTTGACCCAGACGACAACAAATATGCCAAAAAGCCTGGGAGTGCCATGTCAAGCTCGGCGTTTGGGATCATAATGTTGTTGCTGCTCGTCATAACCTTGGGAGCACTGTACCTTTACAATGGAACCGAGTCGGATGCCGTCAATCCGATCAAATTGAACGAACCATCCCACAGGAATCCCAGTGAGACCGTTAGTGATTCGTTGAACGACGCCAAAGTCGTGGGAGAAGAACACGAAACTGGAGGCATCCCAGGTGACGACGCGGCCGAGGATGATGGGGAAGATGAAGAGAGCGACGAAGGAGAGGAGGGTGACGAAGACGAGGAACTGGATGAAGATGCCGGGGAAAACCAGTAGAAAATTATTCCAAGCATTTCGAACCCTATCTGCTGTGGGATAGAATTAAGAAGACAGGCGCACCCCCGCTCGATGAAGTGCGGGTGGTGGGAGCTTAGGGAACAGGACACCTGGACTTGTGTGATCGTATCTGTTGTATATCTACTTGCTCAATCTCAATTAAAGAAGAATCCTGCCTACTTCAACAACAGCATCTACATCGAAGGAGCAAATGGCTACAGGTAGTGTGAGAATTCAATTGTTCTCATGACTTTAGTGCCGGCAGGCCTTCACTTATTGGTTTTCAGGGGATAGCGTTTCTCCGATATCTACGTCAGGCCCTCCCTCCATCTTGTGCATACATTGCGCGTCTTTCACGTCCTTGTCCCTACAAGGCATGCTCCAATCTGATCCAGCTCACGATCATTGGGATCATCGATAAAGGACGAGCAGTCAATCGCGTTTTCAGGATGGAACACGTACGAATTCGGTGAGTTATCCACAATAATGGATTGGGATAAGTCGCGGTTGATCAGAGACATGTCCTTGACGTAGTTTCCTTCAAAATACACGCAAGATTCACGGAATAATCTCGTTCGAATCACCTTGTGAGTATCAAGCAAATCGAGCAAAGGATCCGCGTATTTGTTGAGAGATGCAGTGTAAATGATAATCTCGTAGTGTTTCGACATTTCTAGCAAAATTCGTCGACCCCAGGTCGCTTCGCGACGTATACAAAGTGAACCACATCTTCGATCTGTAGTCGCAAGTAAGAGCGGTTAGGAATGTAAGAAATAAGGAGGTAGAATATTTGATAGAAAAATAATCACCCACCTGGACAGGGATCACAAAATCGGCGCCCGCAACGGCCCTGAAGCTTGAATGCACAAGCGTCTCATCCAAGTCCAGTACAAGACATTTCTTGCCCCTGTCGTCCGGATGAATCGGTGGCAGCAGCCTCACTGTATCGTTTTCCTTGTCCTTCTCGGTCAGTTGAGTTGTAACTACCGTTTGGAGGTTGGATTGTGTCTGTTTTGTTATGACCGCGCTCTCGGGCACCAGACAACAACACATGAGACGGATGCTGTCAAGAAGAGTTTCGCAGGGTCAATATCAAATTATCGCCATCGTCACCCCTAAGTTCTTTTTCGCATCCTGAATCGCTGGTGATAGCCGAGGCGTAGTAGCGTTTCCATATTTGTCCGTTTGTGTTATGAAATCCGGAATATGTTCATTCGATTGACAGGCGACTTTCTCGCCCCAGGAGACTTAAATCGCCGCCTCCACGAACGCCGTTTGGGTACCATAAGAAGGCGTCGACGCCGCTGTGGCAGGGGTGTGAACAGCGAGGTTCGACACAACTTCTGCCTTCGTATCAATTTTCAGGTTTCCTCGATTTCTACGAGCAACTTTTCGTCGAGCTTCACCATTCTCGGCGCCTTTGGACATCATAATCTTTTCTATGACAGGTGCCACTCGACTTTGCCTTGACGTGCGTTTCGGTGTTGTCGGCGCTTTGGTTCTGGCAGCGGAATCAACAGGAAGAGCCGGAGCCCTATTCCTGCCAGGAGACGGATGCTGTCTTGAAGTTTGTTCGACCTTTGGAACGCTGTGACCTACGCCAATATCATTCAGAAGAGAGTGATGGACACAATCAGCAGTAAGTGGATAGTGGAGAGAGAACAAGAGAGTCAGCGAAAATGGTTTACACTACGCATATGAAGAGATGCTGGGTGCTGGGTGGTGAAACCTCAAAGAAACGGTACAAGTACATGGACGCCTGTACAGTTTGAAAGCACAACGGAAGACGCGGGTGATCGATTCAAATTCCGTCGTTGGGGCCTGCGTTTTTTAAATAAAAAATCATACAAAATCGGATGTCCGGGAGACATTTCGTGATGTCACGCAAATTATGGGGATGGGACTTGGAAACTCGTCGTGCTACCGATTGCCAGGACCGAGATTTGGAGTAACGACGGCTCTATCGATTGAAACGCCGCTCGAACACTACATTGCAGGAGCCATGGATGCAGGTAATCATCTGACGAGGTTCAATGTTCCGTCCGCACCAATTTCATTCACAAAACACATATTTTCGTCGAATAAGTTGCATTTACACCGAGTACTCATTTACACACCTGCCATGATATTCTCAACCTGTTCACTCTCGACCTAAACTGTGCAGTTCAAACCAACTGAGTCAACACGTTCTTGTGAAGTGCGTTGATGCACTTGTCTCGTTCGATATAATGAAGGGGTGAGGATTGCCACTTCGTGTTTAGTGGCCTTGGAATGGGATGAGTGCAGCAAAATTCATTTGCTGGCTGGCGTGCTGCCGATTTGATTGGCATCCCAACGGACTGGAGACTCTCTTCTGTTTCATGTGTCTTTTTTCTTCCACGTATGTTTTAATAAAAATTCCATTAAATTCAACGCGCTCAACGCTTTCTCTGAATTGGCGATTTAGGTCTCGAAGCAACGTACCCGTGAACTCCCACTTCGGTTCCTATTTTATATTGCACTAAAGAAACGTATAAAAGTATTTTTGACATGTATATGAATAATGATACACGTCGGATGTGCCTGCCGAAAATCAACGCCTCTATTTGTATCATACATCAAAGCGAACGCCTCTGCTGAGCAATCCGATTTGCTAATGCTGCACAAGTGCACAAGTCACAATTGGATACGTAATTCTCTCGGTACGGTACCGGTACCCTTATACTTACGTACCAGTACGAACTCGGACCATATGCGTACTACGTACTGTACAACCCCATTTGAACTTGGAAATACTAGAAGCAACCTGACATATTGGCCACCGGGACTTTCCAAAAATCATACGTTTTTCCTATGCAGCAAATTTCAATATCTGAATAGGCCATTCGATAGAGATTGCTTAAATCTATTGAAAATTAATTTCGTTTTCCATTTTGAGTCGGCAGTTATCTTAGAATTTTGAGTACCGTTTTTTCGGGAATCTCGGCCCAAATCAAATCACCTGAATTGGTTGGCACCGCGGTGATTTGCCTAGTTAAATTATCGACACCACAGCCCATGGTTACCCTGTCACCCAAGATCATGATATTATTGCAGATTTGGATACGAGAGACCCTGCCATTAAACAATGTCTGTGAACACAACAAATAAAAAGCAACTCCTTATGGTAAAATTTGACCAAAACTAACTGATTATTTCTAGTCTAGTCTAGTGCAGACAACGTAATCAAGATGCTGCAAAGTAAAAACGTAATTGCTAGCTAACAGGCTACCGTCCTGTCTCTTGAAGCAATCAATTGGTTTGTGACTTCAATGACAAGGTCGGGCTTCTTCATGGTTGCCATGCCCTTAAGTCTGGTACCGTAATAGAATTTAAGAATGTCTTTGAGCACGTTTGCAGAAAGTGCTTTGACTCCTTCCAAGTTGTCACTGCCAGCACTCTCGAAGCGCCCCATCAATTCCTCAAGGAAGGGCATCACCTCGCGTCGTTGTGCTTCTTCTGCCAATTCTATTACTTTCTGTTTTCTAGTTTCTTCAATGCTTTCTGATCTGCAGTCTCCTTTGAACGAGCTCTCTCGTCAACCTTTCCTTACTTATCACAGCCACTGCAGCAGCAAGGGCATTCACATCTCGTATCATCTCCATTCGTCCAGTTGAGTTAAGCAAACGACTATAGCTCCCTGTTTCCATCAATCATGTCAATTCTTCGTTTTGCAATCAATTGACGAGCACCCTTTCCAGCAGCGTCCTTAAGAATAGAACCCATCATCACATTTTTCTGGGTCGGTTTCAGCAGCTCCACTTGGTCAGCATTTATTTCAACATTCAAGTATTCGGCCGGTACCAGATTCCGACTGTTTTGAGACTCTTTTGTAGCGACAAAGTTAGTAATATGGTGGAAGAACATCAATTGATTTTTCTTATCAGTTGGAGCTTCATTGTATTTTTCAACAACGGCAGCGGGTCTCCACGAACAACAAAGTGTATCAATATGAGATTGACTTGCTTCTTGCACTCTGACGTTGTCGATCTGATTGATATTGCACGACGACGATGAGCGAAGAGAGCACAAGTTAGCACCAGCGGCCGGCGTGTTGTTAGGAGGACATCGTCGAGAGTTGGTGTTGTCATCGATGACAAACACACTAGGGTCACGCTTGGCAGCAAGGTAACAACATCTAAGCTTTCCCACATCACCGAGGGACGTATTTCTGGACGTAAGACATTTGTTGTTGTCCAAATTGGCTTATCCAACGCGGTATCCTTAAAGCTGTCAATCACAGACACAACAGCATGGCGGTCCTCGACTGACATATTCTTCCACACTGCAGGCATCGCATCGAATAGACTTGTTCGCGATGCAAAGAACTCACCGCTGCTCAGCTTAGTATCAATCTTCTTCAACCAGACATCGAATGAGACTCGGTGTCTTGGATGTAGGTTGACCTTCTTGAATGATTCAATCCATGCCGATGCTTTGATCTTTTTCAAGGCCTCGATTGCAATACTAATCAGATACCACTGATCGAGGCGAACGCCTATATGGGGGCGAATCAAATCAAGGTTCATTCGCATCCCTGCCTTGTCATTCTTTGCGACAGACTGGTCGTATGCTTGATTCAAGTGTGACGTGTCGCCTTCTTCCTTCAAGATCATTATCTTCTGATTAAAGAATGCTTCCTGAGCCTCATGGACGTTTACATGGCTACCGAAGCCATCAAGGAGACAATAACCCACCAATCTGGATGTTCACAAATGTGAGGCATTTTCCGTATGCCAGCCGCAAGCTGCGGAGCAATCTCAGCATACACAGAATCGGTCATGTAAGCCGATGGGGTCATGTACACCTTCGAATTCGGTGGAACACCCGGCTTGTCATCAATTGATCGGAGAGCCCGACATGTGATTTGCTTTCCAGCAGCAAGAAATATCCACGGCCCTGAGAATCCTCCAGCTGCACCAGTTCGTAGAACAGTTATGGATGCACGGCAATCCTCCATTATCTTCTCTGTCTTCGCTTTACTTGCGGCTCCAATCACTCTTACTGTTCCATCACTTGCGAGTAAGGATGACTCATCCATATTACAGAAGAAGTGTTCCTTGACTTCATCAAACTCCTCTTCTGGAAGATTAAGTCTTAGTTGCTCGGCTAAGGCAAAATCGACTGCTGTGTGCCAGCGCAGCTGTTGTTCAACGGTTATCTGAGATCTTTTTGTTGTTGTTTTGAGCAGTGACAACCTTACCACCTCGTTTCAATCCAGAAAGCTTGCCATTGCGAACAAGGTAGTCAAAATGGTTTTGGCTTGTTTTCTAGAGGCACATTGTGACAATTCCATCTTACCTGAATCCACCGAGCCTCGCAGCCCACGAGGCCGCCTTGTGTTCCAGACGGAGGAGGCAGGTACTCCGCGTACGCAATACACGCACGCGTCAGGAAGGACCATGAATTCCCATGCGCCAATCACATATGGCGCTGAGTCTTTTGAGGATTACATGCGTCAGTTCATGTCATCTGAGGTTCGATACAACACTTTTTTAGTAAATTTTTCCCGTAACAACGTTCTGTCCTTCGTCCGTTTTCCCCTACTTCACCTACGTGAACTCCTGTTGAAAACCACCATGACCGACGGCTCTGATCCCGCCGCTCTCCAGCTCCCAACGTTCCTCAACCCTCCCGATGATTCCATTTTCGACTTTGACATATCTGACTGGATAGATCCTCCAGTTTATGTGACGAACCTTCCTGAAACTACTCCGGAATCCAACATTCGTGCCATGGCAGAGATGGAATATAAGAAAACCACGACACCTACTGCTTGGCACCGATACGTTACCCTCGGTCGCTACGTAGTTGATGGCTTTACTTTTGACTCCATCATGGATGAGGGCTCTGCCGATCCTCTCAAAATGTATTGCCTTGTCTGGTACCAGTATGCTTATCATCTTGACCATGAGATCGATATCCCTCCGAAGCTTCAGGCTTGGGGCGCCAGGAAAGCTCAGCCCTTCCTTGCAAACCATGCCATATCCGCCTTCACACTCGATACTAAGACAACGTCGTGGAAAGACTTTTCCCGCTCCCAATCTTTGTCAAATCCTTGGTCTGAAGTTACTCCTAAACAGAGGAAGCCAAAGAACAAGGGGACCTCCCCCGCTGTCAAGCCTTCTGTTTCAGCTGTCTCTGCCCGTGGAACTCGTTCAAATCCAGGAACAATCGCCGAAGAAAATTCGAAGAATAGTGACTCGACTGATTCTCGCGGACAGAAACGCCCCGCGTACCATGAGGACGACAACTCTGCCGGTTCAAACGCAAAGCAATCGGTGTTGATCCCGAATTCAAACGTTCCGGTCTGTGATGGAACACACCGAGTTACACTTCGTTGGAAGACTTCTCTTGATATTACCCGTATCTCTCGCCAGACTGAGGAATTGAAAGAGGAAATTTACAAGCTTCTTGACGATATCTTCGATGACGATGACGGACTACTCTACAAATGGCAGCACGCGGGGACGGATATTCATAATTTGATCTCGAAGATGACGCCCTCTGAAGTCAGACACTTCATCAGTCCTTCAATCGGAATCCTACCATCCCTATCTATGATTGTTATTCCTATCCGTTTTGGTTTCTCGAGCAACACACCTGCCAAATGGCGCAACCTTCCATCCACGCAGGAAAAGCTTGAAAAACATAACGTCACGGTATCGTTCTCCAATTGTACTAGCACCAGTGGCAACCTGGTTGTGAATGGTTTCATCCTCCTCAAGGCTCCGATGACGACGCATCGCCTACGTTATCTACAGAGCCTTCGGCAACAACTTCCTGAGACAACACCGCCTTTCGACATCCTCTTGCATAAGCGAACTCCTTTCGACCAACAAATCTCTCACTTGGCAGTCCAGTGCGGACACAAACACGTCCACTCACTAAGCGAAGCGTTGGCAAATATCCTTACTGGTGACGGCTCGGCACTTTTTATTCCTCGGTTTGTTCTGTCCCAAATGGCAACCTCTGACGCTGAAGGTCTGTTTCAACACACGACGCTTATGTCAAATCCTTACGCTGGCTTCCCTTGTCCCCACTCCTCTCCAACCTAGATAAACCTCGCAAGGAATATCTACAAGATGGGAGTGTCATTGAACGTACGACTCGCGAGTGGGCCCGAACGATTAAGGATATCACAGGAACTGCACTCGCTCAGTGTGACGTCGTCAATGGTGGTCTCGATCAATTGTGCTATCTTCTTTTCCCTCCCCAGCATCTAGAAGCAGCAACAAATGCCTTGGAAGAATACAGAAAGTGTCTATATCCTTTCAGCCAACGCGAAGCTCGCTTCCGGGAGAGCATCGGTCCACCTCCTGTCATTCATTTGAGCAAAAGCGTTATCGCAAATCTTGACTTCATCAAGAAATTGTCAACGCAACACACGACGAACGTCCCACTGCAACAAACCGACACCAGCAATGACAACTCGTCAGAGGCATCCCCAGAATCTGGAATAACATACTCATCTTCGAGCAAAGCCACACGTCCCCCAACCCCAGCTGAATCTCTCCGACTCAGATACAGCAACCATGCTCTCGATCTGAAGCGACTGAATCCCTTGATGACGAGTCAACATCCGCATCAACTGAAACTGCACCCTCGTCGAAGTTGAGTGATGGACGCATGTCAACAAGTATGGCGAAACTCAGGGAACTCGACGCGGTTATCCAACGTCAGAAGCAAGTGAATGACAAAAAAGACGCAAAAATTCGGAACGTATCTCGTTAATTGAACGCCAACTTCATCGCCTAGATGATCTCGACAAAAAACTTGACGACGTCAAAAATGACTTTGGTACTCGTCTAACACTATTCGAACAACGTATGGTGGAAACTGTCAAGACCCAAATGGAGTCGTCTCATGACAACGTCACGAACATGAATACAACCCTCACGAAACTGATGAATGTTGTTTCGCATCTTGTCGAGCATCAGCGTGATCCGCACGGAGAAACTCGAGCGCAAACTTCTGGCACACGGACGACAACAAGAACTACCAACGAGACTATCGTACCAACTTCCATCGCCAACGCAGCCTCGTCGAGTCAACAATCTCATTCAAGTTCATCCAGATCGTCGATGTCCGCAGAATCCACTGGATGTTTTCAATCCCCGGAACACAAACGCTCAAGGTCGGGGAAAAAGACTCTTAAGGAGTCTATCAGACGACAACTTGATCAGGCACTGGAGGCAGCAAGCAACAAAATACCAACGCCATGCATCGACAGTCAGGAGTCGTTCGACTCTCTTGATCTTGCGATGCAGCAAATGGAGGAGATAGTTACCTCCGATCGGGTCAACGCGGACGCGTCTGACTCAAAACACGACACCGACCACGAGAGTCAATACACAGCAAGTTCACAGACTCCAGAAGAGCAGAACACTAATGCAACCCCCTCTCCTGGCCGGAAGTCGACCTCCTAATGTTCTCATCTCGGACGCACCACCGGCACCAGTCTGACCCTCTCACTACTCCTCTTCCTGCATCTCGCCTTCTCATGATTCCATCCCATCGTCCCGGACGAAAAACTCGCTCATCTCCCATCGACCAATTCCCGTCTGTCTCCTATGGAGAATCCGTCCACCACAAAACGAACGGCTCACTTCGCCTACTGTTTCAAAATGTTAAAGGACTTACTCATTCTTCCACCCTCGAGGACTATCGTTACTACCATCAATGTCTCCATGGTCTATCGGTCGACATCATGGGCCTTACCGAGACCAACACGTGTTTGGCCCATCACCATCTGTCATCGGATTTTCGATCAGCTACTCAACGTTTTCATCGTCAATCGAAAATCATTTTCGGCTCCGCATCCCCGGAAATCGATCCTTGTCCTCTAAAGGAAAGTTTCCAATCAGGAGGCAACGTTATGGCTGTTTTTGGCGCTTTATCGTCTCGCGTTGCTGGTCCCAATATTATTGATCCCACTGGACTCGGCCGGTGGAGCGGTGTGACACTGGAAGGCACCCAATCAAGGAAACTTTCCATTATCACGGCCTACCGAGTTTGTCAAGGATCTCCACAGAGCGCGCCTCTTGGCAGTTCATTCCTACGTGAATACGAATTCTTCCGTGAACGGACAGGAACATCCGTTAATCCTCGTCGGCAATTTCTCAGCGATCTTCAACAATCGGTAATGAGGCTCCAGGAGCTGGGGCACCTCGTCATCCTTATGTTAGACGCAAATTCGACTATCGAGGACCGTGGTTTCTCTGAGTTCGTTCTATCCTGCGGTCTTAATGACCTTCACTCCACGGATCCAGCACCATCGACCTATATCGGCTCTCATGATCGGCGAATTGACTTTATCTTTGGATGCGACGACGCTAAACGGCTGGTTATTCGCAGCGGGACACTCGCATACACGGAAGGCCCCCAATCTGAAAATCGCAGCCTCTACATCGATATCTCTCCGGATTTCATAGCGACTGTTTCGTGGTCACAGATTGCACCTTCGACGTCACGGGATCTCTACACGGGCAATCCGGAACTCGTAGCGAAATACATCTCAGCTATGCTAGTTTATTATAAGCAACATCGTATGATCGAACGAATAGAAGATTTGTATCAACGGCACCGACAGATGTCACGAGAAGAAGTTCGAACGGAACTCATCAAGTGGGACAATGATCAAGGCCGATCTATGGAATTCAGCGAACGTCTCCTGCGACGACCAATCCGAAAATACGCATGGTCCCCAGCACTTCGAAACAGTGCAATTCTTTGCAGGTACTGGCTTCTACGTTTTCGGGAGATCCTTGGAGACAAAAATTTCCATTCTACTTTCGTTCGCTGGCAAAGTCAAGTTCAACGATGTGATCCGAACTTCACCCAGCCTTTCCTCGGAGTTCCCTTTCAGTCGATCAAGTTCGTTCTGAACTCACCAAGGCCAGCAACCATTTCCGTCATTTACAGAAACGAGCAACTCCTCTACGTCTTCAGTGCTACGAAGATCTTCTCGACACGTACAGATCGGACAACAATCCTGCGACAAAGGCTACGTCACAACAACAGGCACGCATTGTGATGAATACTATTTCTGGAGAGACAACAAGAAGTACTTTTGGTCACATTCGGCGTATTGTAAAACCCGAGGAGCGCTCTAGCCTTTCAAAGATTCTGGTCCACCCACTTGTATGGCAACTGACTCGGAATAATCTGCCTACGACATCACTCAATCGACCAACGACATTCCTTGGGAGACAGTATTCACTCGCCCCAAACTGGAGCAACACATACTACAGTACAACAAGGAATCGTTCCGTGCTGCATCCGAATCTCCATGCGGTCACGGCATTATACATGATGCTTTGACATTTACCAGCCTGTCCAAAGAATCAGAAGACCTTCTATCGGGTATCATTCCAAGTCACTGGTATGGTTCAGACAACTATCTAAGGGAATTCTTGGCGTCGTTTGTTATTCCTTCGCATGTCACAATCAAAGGAGACATTCCCACAGAGATTTCACCTGACGATGTTCTTCGCGGTTTTCGAGGTTGGAAAGAGCAAACGTCCACATCTCCCAGTGGTCGCCACCTCGGACATTACAGGGCATTAATCCAGGATTCCGTCTTATTGAAGTGTTTTGTATACTTTATGAATATTGCAGTCGCCAGAGGCATCGCAATACCACGTTGGTGTCATGCAACGAATGTTATGATTGAAAAGGATGCAGGGAAACCGTGCATCCATCGGCTACGTATCGTTCATCTCTTCGAAGCAGATTTCAATTTCTTTCTGAAACTCCAATGGGGACATCGCCTCGTCCGCCATGCGTGTGCGCTGGATCTTCTTCACGACTCCCAACACGGATCGATCCCTCGACGGACTGCTATGGACCCCATCATGCTTATCCAACTCACCACAGATCTATGTCGTATACTTCGTCACGACATGGCCCGCTTTGACAATGATGCTTCGGCCTGCTATGACCGAATAATCGTCGCACTAGGCATGTTGGCAGCGCGCCGGTGCGGCATGCCAAAGAACGCGGTTCGCCTCCATGCAGATGCTTTACAATTCATGAAGTACACCGTCAAAACAGCATACGGGGTATCGGAATCGAACTATTCAGGCACTCCGTTTGCGCCGTTGTTTGGTACTGGCCAAGGGAGTGGCGCTTCTCCAGCTGTTTGGCTCTCTTTCGTTGTTCTCCTGCTCCACACATTTGATCGTATCGTTCCACATCGAATGCACTTTGAACCAATTGATGGTGGTCGCTCTCATTCCCGGTCGTCGGACGCTTTCGTGGACGATACATCTGTGGGTTTCACTTCTAGCGACGATAACACATCGTACGACGAACTTATTGCCCGCCTCGAATTTGTTGCACAATCATGGGAGAAACTTCTTTCTCTGTCCGGAGGTAAGCTTAATCTCAAGAAATGCACCTACTTCGTGTTACAATGGGATTGGCAACACGGGCGTCCGATCATTCGTAAGATGCTACCTTCAGACTCCTCAGTCTCTTTGACCCAGGGACAGTCGGCTACTCGGCATGCTATCAAACGAACCTCGCCGACAGAGTCAATCCGAATGCTCGGTGTTCTACTAAATCCTATGGGTGACTTCACAGACCACCTGGCATCACTCAAGGCTAAAGCAGACACTTTCGCTACAAGATTGCGCTCCCCGCGTCTGACCGAAACAGACATCGAAATCTTCCACCGATCAATCTATGTACCATCCATGCGTTACAGTCTCGCCGCACTAGCTACAGACGAGGAGGAACTGTCAAAAGTCCAATCCAAAATCAGCAGAGTAATCCTTCAACGACTCCACATTCGAAGCACGATATCGACGGCCTTACGATACGGACCCCTGGAACTTGGAGGTTTAGGTCTGTATGACCTTTGGTTTCGAAACGCTAAAATTCCTTCCCAATTCTCTTGATTGTGACTCTGAACCTGGAATACTCGCAACGAGAAGCAGGAGTCGGTTTTCACCTTTTGGAGAAACCAAACCATTTTATCCCCTATCTCACGCCGTCATGGATTCTCTCGGTGCGTCAGTTCCTCGGCAACAATAAGATGCACTTACAAATTTCCGACCTTCACATGGACAAACTTCATGGTCCGACGGATGCATATATAATGCAATCGGAACACTTGCAACGGTATACACCTCTGCAGCAATCTGATTTGAACCTGGTTCGTATGTGGCTACAAGTTGCAACTCTGGCCGACATGTGTGATCCGAACCGACCGAATTGTATTCTGCTCTGTTTCCTGGATGGCCATCGCCCGATAAACTTCAAGTCGTCACCGACATGGCCTCGTCAGGCGCCGCCTTCGAAGGCCCAACTGCGGCTGTGGAAACGTTTTATACGATCCTCCTACCTCCGATACACCCCCTACTGGAAAACACCTCCCATCTCACCGATATCGCGACCTGCTGTCCCAACTGCATTGCCACATTCATTTCCGGACATACAGTCCTATATCGCATCACTTCAATCCAGGACCGAGCGACGCCTTCTTGACGGACTCCAACAACTGGCAACTGACCTTCAAGTATGGCGCGCTTTTCGATCGAAGGCGCGACTGCATCTTGCATCCGACGGTGGCCTCAGCGAAACTTCTGCAACCCACGGCTGGACCCTCAGTACTGGTAAACATGTCCTGTTTACATGCTCGGGCCCGGTGGACGGTCCGTTCGACACTAACTCTTCCACACGAAGTGAACTCGGTGGATGCGCATCAGCTCTGCTTTTCTTGTCCTCATTGCAACATCTCTGGGGTCTGAAACACCGCTGTTCCTTCAAGTGGTACTCAGATAGCAGATCTGCTATCAGTCGCTTCCGGAAGTATTGCGGTCGGCGTCGCTCCATTCGTATGCCTTCTGACGCTGATCTCTTATCCATCATTTCTTCCTCTCTCAGAGTACTCCGGCGTCCCTTTCGACCTGTTTGGATTAAGGCTCATCAAGATGATTCGATCGCCTATAACGCACTCCCCCTCGCGGCACGTCTCAATATTGATGCGGATTTCCTTGCAACCCGATACAGGGAACATGGGAGACTTCGTTGCCGACCCATGGTGGATCACCGCCCGGACATTGGCAGCACTCTGTTTATCAACGGCACACCGGTCACTGGCCAGTACGATGACAACATCCGTTTCCATGTAAATGGATACCACCAGCGCGCCGAAATCCAGAAGACAGAACGATGGGACGCAGATGTTTGGGAGTTAGTCGATTTCTACACGTTTGGGAAACATTTTCGTCGGCTCCGTCCCTCACTTCGGATCCAACACTTCAAATTCATTCATGAAGTGCTTCCACTCGGAGTTCAACGTCTTCGCGAATCCGTCATCAAAGATGACTCTCTACAGCGGTGTCCATGCTGTAAAATATCCGAGGAGACTCATCACCATTTTCTTCGATGTCCTTCCAACCCAGCCTTCACCACAAGTCTCGTCGCTCTTCGATCGGAGATCCTCACATCCGATACTCATCCCATCCGGTTCCTCATCGCTGATGGTATACGCCACACGCTTACATCAGATCTTCCATTCTCCCCGGATATTCACCAGTACCCGTCCCATCTTCAACCCCTAATTGTCGCTGCTTTGTCTTCTCAACAGCAGATCGGATGGCAATCGGCTGTTAAAGGCTATCTCACCCGGGATTGGGCTAACTTGGCTCAGTTGGATATGCATCGCCCGCATAAGGATGTCCGAAACGGTGAATCTCGCATGATGCAAATCATGTCTGCACTTAGCACACACGTTCGCCGCCTTTGGCTCGCACGAAATGGTTGTCTTCATCAGGCCTCATCTCCACATGCGAATCCGTCAGCGGAAGCACTCGAGATCCAGTACTACCACTCTCGACCACACCTTCTTCGTCTCGGAGATCAGCACTACTGTCAGCGCCCTCTATCCAAATTATTGAATGTGTTAATCCTACAAGTAGATCATCCTTGCAGGAAAGCATGTCTTGATTCAGTTATGAATTATCTAAAACATAGAAAAGTGAGCATTACCTTGTTCGGAGTCATCCTTCAATCCCGAGTCGTACTGTGCAGATGTAGTACCGTATAATGGTACTTGATACTTGATACATGATTCATAGCATCCTGAATGATACAGTACCGGTAGCTTGTAATATCAACAGTCCCCGCGACTCTGAATTAAGTTCCTGAATCAGAGGCGAATCACACTTCCTGAACCGATCGACAGAGGCCCCGGCTACGTCGTTAACATATATAACCCTGCGACGGTCACCTACTGTTTTCGATGGACAGTTACCATTATATCGCGACTACCCAATTCGTGTCCCCGGGTGTTGGTCGTCGATTACCAGAGTATGTTATGCAACAACTCCTTCATCTTCGGTCCTGGCATTAACTTTGTCAAGATATCTGCCAAGTTCGTCTGTGTGTTTTCTTTGCCACCCTGATGGTCCCGGCAGCAATCGCTTCGCGTACGCGGTGAAAGTTAATTGCAGCGTGCTTCTTCTTGAGTGTCGATTCAGGTCGGGAATTAGTCACAACTGCCGAATTATCACAAAACACGGAGCATTCCTCGGTTAGCGGAACACCCATCATCCGCAGTTTGTAACGTAGTCCCTCTATCATCTCAATCGATAGTCGCATTGCAAGTAACTCTGAACCATACGTAGACGCCTCGACCGTATTCTGCCTCTTGGAAAACCAAAGTATCGGCGCTCGATTAACGAATATTAAGATCCCTGAATGTGACCTCCTTGTCTCTCTACACCCTGCGTGGTCAGCATCCACGAAACATGACATTGTGACATCCTTTCCACGTGGCGTCGGCATGTTTTCGGGTATTGCTTCGGCTGCGTCGGGGTAGAACTCGACCAGTCACATTTGACGAATCGCTCACCTCGGAATGTCGGGATCGTATCGTCGAACACCATTGTCGATCTCGGATGATGCTTTAAGTATGCAAAAATATGGAAGACTTGTTCTAAATGTCCTTGTCGTGCCGATACCAAGTACCGCGACATTAACGACACCGGCATCAAAACATCAATCCTCCCAATTTCGCAAATCCATCTGAGGACGCCAATCAAACCTTGATAGTAGTTCAATTGTTTGCCCCCAACTCCGCTGAAAGGTCTAACTCAGGCCGGTATCCACTTGCCAGCGGAGTCTTTGCATTTGGCAACAGTCTGAGATCGGCATCTTCAAGTTCCTTTTCCAGGTCGGCGATCGCCTTCTTCACGTATGAAGTTGACTCGAACGCCCACCGCACCTTATCGGGCTCGTCAGAATCTGGGATACGGAATTTCTTTATGTCAACGCCCAAATAAGTATCTGGTTCTTTAATGCTCCCGGGCTTCAAGGTAAAACGCTGTCCCAGGGCATCCATAAAGCCCTCCGGATCTATTCCTTGAAAAATCAAGTCGTCCACGTACGATATGACGTACTCGTAGACTTTGTCCCCGTTCGGTTTGACCGCCGCTTTCATCCACAGATCAGGGTCAGCTTTCGACGACGCGAAGCCCAGTTCCCTTAAATTCTTAGCCAAGTAGTCGCGAAACGATCTTCCGCTCGATCTTAAGCCATAGAGAGCTTTCGCGATTATAGCTCTTTTACCATTGTACTCAGGTCCTAATTGATCAGTAAACTTAGTCCACACCTTTTCCTTATTCGGTGCCGCCAGGTAAGCATTTTGAATATCACACGACAAGAGGTCTAAATCGTTGAGAGCGGCCAAGAGGAAGAAGAGTCTCACCGTATCTCTGCTCACGACAGACGCAAACGTTTGTTCCTTCGTTGCCTCGGTCATATTGCCTCGCGCTACCAATCTGGCCTTTCTAGTAAGGTCCATTTTGATGTCGAAGACAAAATATGTATCAACGAACTCGTACCCAGGTGGAACTTTTGTGTCGTCGTCTTCGATAAACTCGAATGCAGGAAAACGCCGAATCTCTTTTCGATCGCCTTCGTCCAGAAATCCGTTCCCGTTCTCTTGTCGATCGCTAACGCATGGGCGACACTTTTCGGGAGTTCTAATCCGTATTTGTGTGAAACCGACCAATATTTCGACTTGACCTTTTTTAGAATCCTTTCTCGTTTCTTGAGTACAAATGGAACCCACCATCGGAACGCTGGTTCGTTTGACAGGTTGTTTGTAACGGCGTAGTCGGCAACTTGAACTGGGTAAGAGTCCTTTAAATCTGCCAGCGGTACCCAAGTACTGGAACCGTCTTTCCATTCGACTAATAGGCGCCAGCCCTTTGTCGTTCTCTTTGGTTTCGGTCCAGTCTTGGTAGAGTAGTACGCCTCGTCCTCTCGTAGCGCACTATGACTCTTTTCGTGGTCAACGATCTCCTGCATCACTTGCAAGCGTCGACCATCGTCATCTATTTGCGAGTATAAACACTCAGCAATTAGATTCGCAGTGTATGTCTCCTCCGTCCCGTCCTCGAAACACACAAGGTATTCGCGGGAATCCAATAAAGGATTTGGGTTTGACGATCCAATTGGCTTTCCGTCATGATCTTTTTCGGCTTTTCACGGTGCCGCGAAGGATATCTCCGCCGCGGTCGGTTACTATCTCAGCAGTTAAGTACTGATCAAAAGCCTCCGGGGTATAATCATCAGCGTCGGAGCGTCGGAATTCTCCTCCGTCCTCCGTTGCGTCATTCAAGTCCCCGAAGATGTCAACCAGGGAAACTGATTTTCACCAAGCTCTTCCGCCACCTCCTCGTTTGTCCGCTTATCCCTATCTTCTCTTCTATCGATTCCAACAATTCCGCGATCTCCTCCCTTCGATCTGCACGTTCATCAGGTGTTAGGGCCCAGAACGTGCTCCTCACGATTGGCTTTGCCGACTTCGGTAACAGGAACGCTGCGTCCCCGCCACCATAATCTTCTGCTGGCCCTAACCAGCATGCCAACTTCCGCTCGTTGTCATTGTCGAGGTAAGAAATAACTTCGTACCAACCATGCATAACGTAGAGCGAAATATCTGGTGTCCACCCATGGACCTGTTCGAAGGCAGAGCGTCCTTGTAGATCCGGATGTGTCCCGCAACGAAGGATCTGATCCTTGCGCAAAGGTTGACGAGATAATTCCAGAGTCTTCTTGGTGATCGCGTCTTGTCTTGGAATCTTCGGATCATCCTCTTCAACTCTCTGATGTCCAATTCAGCCTTGTTCTGAAACGGTGAATAGGGTTCCGTGTACTTCGGATCAATTGAATACTTCGGATCCTCTTCTTCCACTCGCCCCATCCTTCCATTGTGGCGTCGTTATCGCACAACAATACTTCTGGAATTCCACTTTCTTGACAAAATCATCTAGCGCATAGATTGACTCGTTCTTACGCTCCATCGGGTAAGCCTTCGTGTATCCCCGGCCATTCCCAATAATGTGAGCATATCGTTGCGAATCAATTGATTTGATCTTCGGTTCCATTATGTCGGCGTAAAACATCCCCTCAACCTTGATAGCGCAGATGTGCCATCTGAGTTTTAAAACGTCGCGTCGCTGGATTCGGTATCGACCGGATTCCTTGTTGTGGTCACCTTCAAGGAGTTCTTTGCCGTCTCTAATCCAACCATCCAGCGTCGTGCCACATTTTCTGGGGTTACATCGGAAGTCACATCTCCAGTTCGTATCGCCGCAATGCCAATCTCCTCCGAGCTCGCATCCGCTGTCGTCGTAAGTGCTGCGACCCTTCGCAGTATCGGGTCGGTCTGATTCAGCAGATTTACTTCGTTTGCGATTTGCATTTCGAAGGGGAACTGGCTCGCTGCAAGAACCTGCATGCAACTCTTGATCTTCTGTTTCGTTGCCTTGGAGTGTAGGACCTTCAAGCGCCTTGCTCGCAAGTTCGTAATCTCCTCTTCGTCTTCGGAGTCCAACACATCCTCCTCCGCGAGCGAGAGCGCGAAGGTGTGGGGGAATCCACTCAACGTCGGAGGTGAGTTCGACATGCAGGGCAGTATTATCAAGCTCGTCTTGGGTTGGGGGTCTCGAATCAAAGCCGGCAACAACTCCTTCGAGGGTAAAAGGGATTCGTAGGGGTTCGGACGGAACGAGAATACCGAATATCGAGTCAGGTGCATGTTGCCTGTGTCGTTCGTCGACGTGGACATCGTTGTCCCGGAGCTGGTTAGGGGGAAAGTAACGAAAATGGTAAGGAGTCTCCGAAGTAAAGAGCTTCGTTAATGATTATCACATACGTGGCCCCGGAAGTCGGACAATCGTAGGCCGTTGCAACCGTTGCGATAGGAATCTGCTTCGACGGGTAATCAGGCGAATAAGCCTCGACCTCAGCTGATCTCCCGGTATACTCGAGAACCACGCAATTACTTCCTGCCACGCATGTGTCGGCGTGAGAGTCCATCTCGCACCGACCCGAACGATGACACTCTCCGTGTATTGCATTGTAATCCACTGAGTATACCTCCCGCGAAACCATCGCAACGGTTCTGCATTGTCAGGCCTTATCCAGCTTCTGCTTCTTCTTGTGAGCGCCGCGACCGAATTCCTTCCCGGCCGCTTCATCTGCGCTTGACTCATGGTCATCATCGCCATCATTGTCGTTTCTTTGCCAGTTTCTTCATCTCGTTCTTCAACTCCTCCTTGATTTGTTTCTTTAAAGCGGCCACGGATCTCTTGCCTTTCTTGTCTCCCCACTCCTTAAGCTGGTCTTTTTGCTCCTGGCTCAGAAGTCGGAAGATCTTTGGCGGGTAATATTTATTCTCTAACTTAAAACCCTTTGGCAACTTCCTGCCTTCGCCGTCTTATCCGTCTTCTCACCGCTCTTCACGCCCGAAATGTTCCTTTCCTTACTTCTCTCGAGGGTTGCCCTGTTTTCCACGGTCGTCGACAGGTATTGCTGACATGCCTGGAAATTGTTCAGCAGCTTGGGATCGCCAAGCACCACTGAGACGGCAGATTCCAATTTCGGATCGGTAATTCCTTGAGAAAATCAGCAACTTTCTTGGATTCGGGGACGGCCTCGGTTGGATCACAATCAAGGATTTCATTGTGAGCGGTCTGGTGGACATTGATAAAATCTTGGAATTTATACTGGCGACGCGACCCACTGTAGGACGCGTTCGCGATCGACGCGTAGGCTTTGTTCTTACGTGTGATCTTGGACGCGGTGCCTTCACACTGCGTCTTCAATGCCAAGTACGCCTTCCGACCGTCCTGCGACCTCTCGAATTTCTTGATGTATGACCACCCTTCTCCGTTTACGACAAATGTCTTCAATTCCCGATAGAATCGAGGGTTATCCAATTCGTAATGTCGTCCCTCGAGTACCGTCGCTTCAATAAGGTACTCCATTGGACTTCCAAAGTCCGCTGGATCAAGAACATTCTCTGGCGCTTCCCTTTCGTCCCTGGTGAGGTAAACGAGTGGGATCTTCGCAGCACTAAGGATTTGACGAAGGTAATTCTGGAAGGACTCATTCCACAATGCCCAGTTGACCAACTTCTTAAGACTGTCAGGCTTGGATGCATCTTCGTCTTTGCTGCCTCCTTCTGTTCCTGGTATTCTTGGCACTTGGCCGTGAACTCAGGAACCTTGTCAGCTGTGAAACTTTCGGGGTTCGCTTCGAACCCGGTCCGCTTGCGCTCATCCGCCCAGAAACGGAAGCCTTTCAAGTTCTTCACTGCGATGAATGGCATCGTAACGTTGCCTGCTCCTCGCGGTGCAGATCTAGCAACACTCCTGGCAATCGAGTCGAGATCCGACTCAGTTGCGAGCATCAAGTCATTCGGGGTTGCAAATCCCTGAGCAATCAACCACGTGACAGTCGGGGCGTTAAAGCCGCATCGTTGGAGGGCAGCGTTCATGGTCGAGATATCGGTTCGGTGTGGTCTTGTGTGAAAATTCCTAAAGAAACAAGCAAGGGTATACAAGGGTGAAAAACCGGGAATACCAACGCCTTCAGAGTGCCAACATTTATGCCGATCGGATAATGACTTGCCTTAATCACATTTAGAGATTTGTTGCGAATCGGTCTTTGAGAGACTGATTCGTTCCGTGCCACGGTCATTTACTTATCCGTATGGCACGTCTATCGTAGTATTGCGGTCTTTCGGGTATGAGAACACTCCCTACGCAATTTCTCATCAATTCCCGACGTAATCTGCTCAACATCGTTTCATCACATGCGGCCATTCTTAGCCATGATGAAATGATCAACCGGTGATCTCCATACTACCGATCGGATGGCGCCATTCATGTCATTGAGCCGTTGGGTCTGATAAACTGTTAATCCTACAAGTAGATCATCCTTGCAGGAAAGCATGTCTTGATTCAGTTATGAATTATCTAAAACATAGAAAAGTGAGCATTACCTTGTTCGGAGTCATCCTTCAATCCCGAGTCGTACTGTGCAGATGTAGTACCGTATAATGGTACTTGATACTTGATACATGATTCATAGCATCCTGAATGATACAGTACCGGTAGCTTGTAATATCAACAAATGGCCCTCCGTCTACCCGACGACGCTGGCTACGCAAAGTGAAACAGTCATCGGCAGAACTCACGAAGGACGGCACAAAGACCCAGTCACTCATTACGTCATTCTTTCGCCCTGCAGTTTGAACATTGTCTCTATTTTAGAATAGCATAATCCTCGCGGCCACGGCCGCTGGGATAGGGTACACAGTTATGGCCTACCGACCTCGACACGGTGACAACCCTATAATTAGTTCATGTTTTATTTTATCTGAGGTTCGATACAAGGACTTCCGCAAGACCATTGTACAAAAGTTTGACTCCTTGCGCCAGGATTCTTTCATCCACTGGTACAAGTTGTTTTGCTCAACCTGCCTACAATGGGGTCTCTGGTGCCCCCTTACGAATCTGTCAAACAAGACAACATTCACGGAAGGTGGTGGCTCATGCTTCCCGCCCCCGTCCGTGCTCAGGATACTTTCATGTCCTCTTTGTTATACGGCGTCCTCTCACAAGAAACGGTCTTCCCCGCCGGTAGCAAAGAACACAGCGCTGTTCAAGGCTGTGCAGCCAATGCAGGATACGATGCCATCTACTCGTTGCTTTGTCTCCACCATCCCCGTCTCCAGGCTGCACTTCATACGGTCAACAAGATCCCTCGTCAAAGGCGCGCAGAGTTATTCAGTTCCTACCTTCGCCGACTCCAGGACTTCATTCGTAATCTTGCCACCGAATGGCGCTCAGAGTTCCGTCGCCTCGTGGAACGCGATCGCCGCACTGGACGAACGTCAGATACTCTACCATTCCACCTCACCATGTCGCAGCTCTCCACAACCTTCGTCCAGTATTCCATTGAAATTGGACGCGACGTTGCGGCACCTCCGCCTCCCAATTCGAGAGACCGATACTCAACATCGACGCAAATTGTGAGTCGCATTGAAACCGCACCATTGTCCGCCGATGTCCTGATCGGCACTCCGGATACTTTGGGTGAACAGGAGATGGACCTCCTTGTCCGAGCAATGTCACACAACCAGGCAAATTCCGACACCTGTCTCGGATGTAGCCAAACTGGCCACACTCTGACCGACTGCAACCGCTTCGTGGATTACATCGTCGCGGAAAGCCTTGCTCAACGACATCCTCGGCTCAAGAGCCAAGTCGCGGCTTCGCATTCAAAGTTCCGCAGTCGCATCAACATGCGCAACGCCGACGGCCGTCCTCCAGCAGGAGCTCGCACCGTCCGCAGTATCCTCGCGCGTTCGCCTACCAACGATGTTGGCGCTGCCACCAACGCCCCCTCTGCCACCGACGAGGACGAGGACGATGTGTCGCCGATTGGATACCAACTGAATGCCCTTCGCGGATCGTTCCCCGCGTCGACCGACGATGATTTCGACCTCTGTTTCACAGATGTCAATCTCCTCTCATGCATCATGCCCGACGTTTCGCTCCCGTTGTTTGAATTGGTATGCAGTGATGATCTTCCTTCTTGCATCCCCTTGGATATCCCGCTTGTCGACTCTGAGAGTTTCCTGTTCCGTCGTCTGTCCGAAACCTATGACCCCGACTCTCGCTCCGTCTTCGCTCATGCCGACAATGGTTCAATGGCGTGTACCACCAGCGACTCCACCCTGCTGTATTCGCATCGCGCCCTCTCCGGAAACAGCACCGAAGTCCGCCTCTTTGATGCCGGAAGCCACTCCCATCACCCCGACGGCGTCGGTTTCCTTTGCCTCCCTGCCTACCGGGTGCCGTCCCCTCCCTTGTGAGCTCGGACAATGCCCACACCTTCACACCGTGTTGTGTTTTTGTGCGCACATACCACACCACGTCCATCCCCGGAGTGATCATCAGTCATTGCGCCATCGCGAAGCAATTAATGTCTGACGGCTACAGTATGAGCAGCGCAGACGATCGCGTCGGTTTGATTCGTTTCCCGAACAAGACTCCGTCCCCCACAACTGAAGACATCTGCGTTTGCCTCCAGCCCACTTGTCTGCGCGGCGGGCTCACTTTCACCGAGTCTTTAATCATCCCTTCACCGGATGCTCACGTGGCCGCCCTACCATGCGGACCTCATCGATTCGTCGTCGACACCCTCGCCGTCACCAGTGCGCCCACACTCGACCATTTCCCACCATCGTCGTCGGCCGTTCGCTCCGCTGAATTGGCAGCTGTGTCCCTCCCCGAATTCACTGACGATGCTCCCCTTTTTACTCAGGTCTTCCACGTCAACGCCCTCGGTCGCTCCGCCCTCCGCATGTTGTGGCATCAACGCCTCGGTCATCTCAATTTCCGTACGCTTTCCGAACTCCACAAGCACACCCGAGGTGTCCCTGCTTTGTCACTCCCCGACGTCGTCGACGATTGTGCTGTCTGCATGGTGTCCAAGCTTCGCAAGGCTCCGCGCGGTCATACCAACACCATGACCGCGACGGAGTGCCTCCAAGGGCTTGGTATCGCTTTTGCCTTCATGGTTCAGCGAAGCTCCGACACGAAACGTTTCGACAACTTAGTGGGCCACAATGGCGAAACATGCTACGTCCTCATCACTGACCATTTCAGTGGCCGCTTGGTTGGCCGTGCCTTTGCAACAAAGGCCCCCCCCCCCGGTGGATTGGCTCAATCAATGGCATGCAAGCAACGCCCCCGCTTGCGTCAACAAGTACGTTCGCATGGATGGTGGTGGGGAACTCGGTCGCTGTCGTGAGATCCTGGACACTTTCGCCAACTTCGGATACCAAACGCAGTTGACAGGCCCAGATTCGTCCCACCAAAACGGTCCTGCCAAACGCCCTCATCAAACCATCGGCGATGCTTTGCGTGCCATGCTTTCTGGCGCGAACCTTCGTGCTCCTTTTTGGCCTTACGCATTTTACCACTATCTGCGTGTGTACAATTTTGTGCCTCACGGGTCCCGGGCATCCAGTCCCCATGAACTCTGCGGTGGCGAGCTCCCGGATTTGTCCAAGTTACGTACCTTTGGTTGTCGTGTTCACGTCCGACCGACTACCACTCGGTATGGCCGTGTTGTCCCGACCTCGCGTCTTGGAATCTGCTTGGGCTACTCTCGCTCTCTCAAAATCTTGTATTATTTTGACCTGGCCAGTTCACTCGTCAAAACTGCCACACACGCTCGTTTCGACGAGGGTATGAATGATCTCGCTGACGCTCCGCCCAACGTGCAAGCCCTCCGTCTCCTGTCCCCTGACGGCGTCGTCCCCGCTGAACGTCCTTTGCTCTCCCCCCTCAACCTTGAGGTGTCCGACGATCCCTTTCACCGTCTCGACTCCATCACGCAGGCGATCAAGTGTGACCACCCGACCCTCGGTTTCGACATCGCGCCTTGCCACATCCGCAAACGTGGCTATCTGTCTGGCGTTACCCCGGATACGACCGCCGCTCGCATTCGCAACGTACGCCGCAAATACATCGGGGCCTACATCGTCTCCATTGACGCCGTTTCCGTCTTCTCTTGCGAGTCAATTGTCGCGGCCCTCACTGCCGTCGCCACCTCTGACGCGGTGTGTCACTGCATGTTTGTCACGACTTACAATATGTCCATGGTACGTGTATAGCACCGTGCTGTTCGGTACCGTATTCACAATACAGTACTGCCCGGTGCGTATGCACTCCGACATACCTGTTACTAAGTCAGGTATGTAGATAGTCTAATTAGTGGAGTACCTCTCATGTACTCCACTCACAACTTCTACTTTAAACCTAATATTACTTCAATTGCACTCTTGCCGGTCTTCGATCGTAAGGGTAAAGAGGTAAAAGGTTTATCAAAGAGTAAGCATCGCCACGACACTGTCCAACTCACACATCGCACTACGTGCCGCATACTACGAACGCCGGACCGCCATTGCCAAGAGAATTGCTTACCGTTCTCCGGTACTCGTGTGTGTGCTTCCGTGTGGACGATCGTGGACCCTCCATTCTCCCTTCTACACCCCCGAGCGTGAGCGCTCGATACTTGGAAGGAGATCACACGGTGTCGTTCACCATCGTGTTTGCTCCCGACCGCTACATCCCCGTCAGTGAACGCCCGCATGACAGCCCTCTCCACCTGTCCGTTGATCAGCTTTGCCTCGTCGACTCCCTTTGCGCTCCCGTCTCCCCGGCGCCTGCGCCTCCTCCTCTCCCAAACGCAGCAGCACCGGAGCCCCGTATCGCAATCACGATTCATGAGCCCATTCCACACGACCAGCTCCAGCTCATGATGCGCAGTCTGAATACTACCGCTTTTGGGACCGAAGAAGAACAGGCCCTTGGCAGTTTCACACGCAGAAAGCTGCAACGTCTATCCAACTGGAACGACTGGCAACTTGCGGAGGCAAAACAACTTGACTCCATGGCAAAGCAAGAGATGTATGGACCCGCCGTCTACCCACCTGCCGGCGCCATCATCCTTCAACAGCATTGGAACTACTCCATCAAGGCCGACGGAACTCGGAAGGCACGCAATTGTTGTGATGGATCCCCTCGCGCCGCTCCCGCCTTGAAACTCGCAAACACATACTCATCATGCATTGAGCAACCCTGCATGCGGATGTTTATAGCCCTGTGTGCAAACGAGGGATACATTTGCATCAAGGTCGACGCGACAAATGCCTATGCCAACTCGCCACCTCCTGACCAGCCGACGTTCGTATACATTGACCAACAGTACGCCGACTGGTTCCTCATTCGCAACGGCTTTAACGTGCCTCGCGATCATGTGCTCCCAGTCCAACACGCGTTGCAAGGTCATCCGGAATCCGGCGCCTTATGGGAGCGTTTCATAAACAAGGTTTTGCATCGGCATGGCTTCAAATCGACCACGCACGAACGCAGCTTGTATCACGGCACCTACGATGGGTGGAAGATGCTTATCTCCCGACAAGTGGACGACCTGGCCATCGGATGTCGCAACGTCAAATCGATTCGAAAATTGGTCGCAGTCATCTGTGCTGAGGACAAGATTGACCTATGTGATGAAGGGATCCTCAACTCATTCAATGGTGTCGACATCATCCAATCCCGCCACTATATTCAAGTGACCTGCGAATCGTACATCAACAGATTCCTCGAACACTATGGATGGTCCTCGCCAGGCAACCGCGAATCCAGCAAGCGTCCAATCGAACCCATCGCCATGTCAACGATCCCGCAACTGTTCCTCGACTACGATAACGCTGCCACCGCCTCCGCAAGCGCACTCATGGAATACAAAGCCAGTGCCGGATTCTCCTACCGCAGCATTCTTGGTTGCATGATCTACGTCTACGTTGTTGCTCGTATCGATATTGGCTTCGCCGTCACGCTTCTTGCACGCTTCTCGGACCATCCTGTCAAGATTCACTTCGATTCGTTGCGTCGTTTGGCACGCTACTTGCGTATGACCAAGGACTGGGGATTGATCTATTGGCGCCCTGCTCCGATCGATACCTTCCTTGTTGGAGACTTCGTCGTTCTGATGTCCGACACATCGTTGCCCGACTTCCCTCAGCCGCAATCGCCCACCTCCCTCGCCGGTTATGTCGATGCTGCGCATGCCACGGATCTCAGCACGCGCCGCTCGATCACCGGTCTCGCTTTCATGATCTGCGGTGGTCCGATTGCGTACAAGTCGAAAGTCCAGTCCACTGTCTCTACGAGCTCAACCGAGGCCGAGTTTATCGCTGCTGTCCAAGCCGCCAAGATTGCCAAGTACCTGCGGTCCATCCTCCTTGAGTTGGATTACAAACAACCCGGGCCGACGATTTTGTATGAAGACAATCAAGCTGCGATTTTGATGATCAACTCGAGCCGACCAACACCACGCTCGCGACACATTGATATTCAACACTTTGCGATCCAAGAATGGAAAGCCAACGGCAATATCATCCTTTGTCACATCCCGGGTATCATCAATCCAGCGGACGCTCTCACCAAAGCGCTCGGCACCACACTGCACTTCCGACACGTTCGTCGTTTGATGGGTCACTATGGCGCGCCTTGGATGACACGCGACTAAATGTCAATTGTTACCGTTCCTTCCGAATGCATTCCTGTGTACTCATTGTTTTGCTTTTATCTTCATGACGCATACAATGGGGGAGTGTGTCACTGCATGTTTGTCACAACGTACAATATGTCCATGGTACGTGTATAGCACCGTGCTGTTTGGTACTGTATTCACAATACAGTACTGCCCGGTGCGAATGCACTCCGACATACCTGTTACTAAGTCAGGTATGTAGATAGTCTAATCAGTGGAGTACCTATCATGTACTCCACTCACAACTTCTACTTTAATCCTTTTATTACTTCAATTGCACTCTTGCCAGTCTTCGATCGTAAGGGTAAAGAGGTACAAGGTTTATCAAAGAGTAAGCATCGCCACGACACTGTCCAACTCACACATCGAACTAAGTGCCGTATACTACGAACGCCGAACTGCCATTGCCAAGACGATTGCTTATCGTTCTCCGGTATTCGAGTGTGTGCATCTGTGTGGACGATCGTGGACCCTCCACTCTCCTTTCTACACCCCTGAGCGTGAGCGCTCGATACTTGGAAGGAGATCACATCAATGGATGCGGACAACCATAAGGGCTGTGTGTTCACAAAAAGATGATTCTTGTTTGTCCAATTGAAGTCTTACTACATTACAATTACTGCTGTCCATTCTTGTAGCATTTACACCAATGTGTCTGTACAGGCACGAAGGATCAGGTAAGTTGCAAGTAGTAACCTGGTTGTTCAAGAGACTAGTGTTCACACCAGACTCACCAGGAAGGTTGCTCAAGATATTGGGTTCAGACTCCTTGATAAAGGGATATTCAGGATGATTGTGTTGTTGCCAATACTATGAAAATGGGTTGTGAGTAATCTGAGATATGGGTTGCTGAGGGCATTCTCAAGATGTGGGAGAGCCCAGGATCCATATTTGTCGGTGGATCCACGTTTTGTAGTAATCACTTGGATGAGGCGAGTTGCAAGAGAAAATGGAATGGTTTTGGGATTATCAATGACATGATAAACAGGGTTTGGTTGGCGCCAAAGTTGGCTAGGATTGTTGGGACAAGTCCAGGGATTGGTAGCATAACAGGTGTTCATTGGAATGCAGGCTTGGTCATTGAAAAGCTGTTGGACTGTTGTGGTTGTGTAGGGTTTGATGGTCCCATTGTGTTGGTGATAGATGATTGGTTTGTTCTCCTTGTTGTAGATGATAGGGAAAGTATGAGCACTTGGCAATGGAATAGGAAACTCAGTAGGGGGAGCCTGAAGTGTAAAAAGGAGTTGACTGATGCTCTTGGGTGTTACCTTGGAAGGTAAGGACTTTGGTTGGCAAGGGTGTCTGAGGTAGGACACATTGAGGGTCAGTTTCATTGATGTTTGAGACAACTCTGAACAGGGTGTACTCATGATCTGGCAGGAAATCAATGGAATGGTTAATGACATCTGTCTTGATGGGGTCAAAGTGAGACTTGGGGGTTGCATAATCACAGTTTCCAGTTGGGATGGTGAAGTTCTGAAGATCATTGGAAGTGAGTGGATGGCAGATGACAAAATTGACGGCAATAGCAGTGGCTTTTGAGTCCATGGTTGATAACTGTTCAGGTGTTGGAGATGTGGCCATTGGGAAGGTTGAGCAATTGTGATTCAAGAGTAGGTCAGCAGGAGGGAGGGAACCAATGTGAATGTTTGAGGGTTGCAAATGTAGATCATCTCCAGTTGTGAGTTTGGCAGTCAGAATTGCGTGTTGGCAAAAGTGTAGCTGAAATTAAACCACATGGGCAACACGGGAAGCAGAGGGAGATATTCCAGTTGTAGGTCTTCCAAAACTGTTAACAAGTGGTGAATGAGTGAATGCAATGAGATATGCAGAGTCCAAATGTGCAGGGGTTTGAATATGGCAAGTCCTGGTGCTGTCCAAAGTGGTATCATTGGGACTGGGAGTCAATTGCTGATCTTGAAAGAATTTGATAATGAAGCGCGGGATATCTCTGAAGTTACTTCGGTTCGGAAAAAGTCATAGAGCGGTCGCAAAAGTTGGGATATTGCAAATGATATCAGCAAGTTCAGGCGGTTGGTGAGGGCATGAAGATGTTTGTCCCTGAGTATAAAGGTGGATGAGGTACATCATTTTGAAAGCATAAAGAATGGATAGGGGCATTCATGTCCAAAAGATCCAGGTTCATAGTCACTCAAAGGGATACAAATAATGATGGGGTGCCATTGATGAGTTGAGATCTGGCTCAGAAGTAGATTGTCCATGACCAAATTGGTAGTTCTGTTGAAAGTGTGCTGGATGCATTGAATGAATTCCTCTTGATTGGGGTCTTTGTCAGATCCAGCAATTAAAATGGGATAAAGATTACACATCAGGTGGCAAAGATGAACGGTTGTCAAGTCGCAAATGCATTGTTTGGTGGCTGGATTGGACTGAATATAACGTAGGCAGAAGCTTGCAGCTGTGATTCTTGAACACATGTTGGAAGGTTGCACATGGTGATTGGTCCATTGATATCATCTCGAAGGGTTGCATCAGCATAGAAAAGAAGTGAGGCATATGGATTGGTTCTGGAATCCAAATCAGAATGGTGTTGCAAAAAGGGAATATGATGGATTGGGTCCAAGATATTGTCTTCAGGGGAAGGGATGTGCAGTTTGTCAAGGTGGTATGGAAGCTCCAAAGTTTCATCATCATCAGATAGCTCAAGAAATGCTGTGATTCCAGTGGATGTGGAAAGGCAATCAAAGGTACTGCCATGGCTGCTGCTCAAATTGGAAAACAAGGGACTGAAAAGTTCTGAATTGAGACTGATTGCTGGAGATGGTGGTGCATCAAGATTCCTGGGTCTTGGGAGTGTTGAAGGTTTTCAAATGATTGACCTGACATGGTTGAGTTCTGTGTCTGCTGGAAGGAGTTGAAGGGGTCTCAGTTTCATCATCATCAACTGAAATGGTGAATGGGATTGCAGCATTGATGGGAGGCTTGACAAAAAGTGGGTTGGCAACATTGATGGGAGTTGCAAATTGCTTGGGACTCTGGGATGACTTTGCTGGTGGTCACAATCTTGCTGGTCTTGGAATATTTTTCGTCATTTTTATGTTCTTGGTTGTTGTCATCCTGTCCATGAGAGTTAGGGAATCCATAGTTTTAACTGTGAAGGAATCTGGGATAAATGAACTGGTGCCTGTGCTGTCATCATTGTCTGAGGAATCTGGGACTGAGCAGGTAGAGTTTTGATTCATTGGGGGTGCACCAAGTTGTTTTTGAGATTCCTTTTTGTCGCCGTTGCTTTGTTCTTCAACTTCAACGTCAGCGGGAGCTTTTTGTGCTTTGGTGGGCAGTGTCTGGTCGCGAACGGAAAGGCATAATTGTTTGGGACACGGGCAGTAAATGGAGAAGACGCTTGAAGCATTAACTACGTCACTATTGTCATTGTCATCGTCATCCATATCGTCATCGCGATAAATGTTGGTTGTGGAACGCGCTGGAACGTTGTCAGACGCGTCAGTCATTTCATCATCGTCCACGGGATCGCCGTTGTAATTAGGAACACGAGTGTGGCCGTTAGGTTGGTCACAAATGGGACGTTGGTAATACTTAAAGGTGTCGAATTTCTCATAATTCCACCTGTAAAGATGACGTGCAGCAAGTCACTTTTGATCGTGAAACAACGTCTGCTGAAATCGGTTATCATCCTCCCCCTTGACAGCGCTGGATGGCGCTTCAGGGAGGATCCCCCTGTTGGGAAATGGTCTCTGCACTCCGGAAGTGTCTTCCGGCACGCCGACGGCAGCGTTACCGTCTATGAGCATCGACTGCAGGCCTGGGTCATTCGACCGCAACGATCCGCGGCCTATGTGCGCAGAATTCGAGCTCCTGCTCAGGCTGATCAGGCCCCATCATCCTCCTTGGACGAAAGCAATGAACCACAGCGCCGCCCTTGAGCGTGTGGGTCTGATAAACTCAATTAAATCCGTTGCAAGTGCGGCACATCCGCCCTTGCAGGAGATTGACTCTAGCAGATAGAACTAATCACTAGTAGCAACAGCTTGCAACTTGATCAATTATAAAAAGAGTGAGATTTAGGTCTAGGAACACTTCTGACTCCGCCCTGAAGAGTTATCCTGCGGGTCACTGTAAAGCTGAGCTAAATCCTTCGACCGTCGTGCTTATCCGGGTGTCCGAATAACTCGAACTCATGATAGAATTCATTCATCGAAACCTGTACGCCTTTGTGCATCTGCCCAAAATCGAAAACCCTTCAGGTTCTTGATGGCGATGAACGGCATCGTCACGTTACCAGCTCCACGAGGTGGAGTTCGGTCAATAGACCTGGCAATGAGGTCAAGATCTGATTCGGAGGCGAGTCTCAGATCATTCGGGAAGCGAAAGCTTGAGCTACCAAATACCGGACGGTGGCTACGTTGAAACCGCATCGTTGGAGAGCTTGGTCCATGGTTGAGGTAGGTGCTGCTTAGCTGAATTCGTGTTATTTGGTATAACACGCGAGCGAAAAGTGAGTGATTTTGTGTCAAAGTTCGCACGGGGAAAACGAAATTATGGACAGTTTCAATATGACTTGTCATTTTTCATTCAGGAGATTGGGGCACCACGGGCCGTTGGACACAACATCTGCACCGTGACGCTCCAATTTGTCTTTGTTCATTCTTCTGTATTTGATTCGTATGAGTCAAAACCCCGACTATCCTGCTCAAAATCATCCTCATCATACAATGTGGTCTTCTCCGACCATGATGAAGCGATCGGGCAATATTCTCCCATGATATCGCCCGGATGGCGCCATTCTTATCCTTGAGCCGTTGGGTCTGATAAACTGATAAGATTCCATGATCGTAAACAATAGATAAGCATGTCAGAACTATCTATGTATTAATCTAGTTGAACAATGAAAATTGTGATGTCCGAGTTCCCCATCAGAGTGTGGCACCATCTACCGTTGTATCTAGTACTGTCGTTCATCTGTACGGTATATGCCGTGCTCCGTGTATACCATGCGATATTAACATAGATGAAGAGGAAACAAGGCAATCGAGTCGGGAGAGCATGTTTAGCGTACGTCCTCGGTCGACGAACGGACCCACCCTCTGGTGGCCAATCGTGGATCCGAGTCATTTGTGAATCATGTGAATCACAACCTCGGAAACACGATTGCTGCCACGTAGAGGACGGAATCCAAAAACTACGCAGTACCGTTTTTTGACTCAGCCTGCGTTGTACCATTGTCGTTTGAGAACGAAAAAGTACAAGCGAGAAAGGACTAGAGCGATGGCCGACCTTGCACTAGCCGCGGCCGGAGGGCTCCCTGTTCGTTTGAACCTCCCTGTCCCCCTTCAGCGACCCTATGCCGCTGACCCAGGTACTCTGACGGAGTGGTTGGTGACGAAGACGGAGGATCTTGGACGAGATGCCATCCTTGCGGTTTTGGCAGCTATGAATGCCAAGTACGCCAACGTGGTCGATCCTCTTCTCACCCAAGAGCGAGTCGATGTATTGCTCAGGGAGTTGGCGGAGGACGTCCTGGCGTCCGAAGGATTGGAATCCTTTCTGACGGTGACAACGCCGGAAGGAGGAACGCCGACGGTTATTACCGTTTCGAGATTGTCCCGATTCCGTAGCGGAATGGGACAGACATCCCCATACGATGGGAATGTGTACGGTTTCCTCGGAGAGGTCGAGGAGGGCAGATGCCCCGTTGATGAAGCCCCGGACGCCTTGTCCCTGCGCCAGGCCCTTGCGGTTAGGGAAGTGGTGGCGGCGGCGGAAGAGGAGCTCGACGTGTGGTACGGCGAGGGGCCTGGGAACCCTCGAGTGCCGACCCAAGGCGATGAGTTGGTGACGGAGTCGAAGGCGGGCTAGCTACGAACGTGAAGGTTCCTCCTTCAGTATATCCCGATGGCGTGGGCGCCGTACTTCATGGCGGCGCAGTCGCCAGAGGCGGCGCGCGCCGGACCCTCCATCGACTCATTGAGGGCCACATGACCGAGCAGCAGCGCGGACATACCACACGACTGGAGACGTGGATGCGCGCGGTATGTATGCGGTCCGCCCATCGGTGCGAATCGCCACCGCAGCAAGTTGCACATGACATGGGTGGCTCACCGAGCCGTACTGGATCGGAGCATGGCTCGCTGGGCAACTCGCAGGTTGGCGCCGTTCCTAACGGTACCAGTGGTGGCTCCGCCTCCGGCGGCACTAGCCATCGTCCCGCCGGTCGGAGCGGGCGGTGCAATGCCTCCCCTTTGGGAGGGGAGGGGTTATGGAGGCCCCGCACGAGGCACGGAAACAAAGGTGTTTAGCCCTCGAGCATGAACGTATCCGCTTGGCATGTGGGTTGGACCCGGCTAATTACGACGCCGGCCGGCCTCCAATCTACGCTGTGTTCCTCGCCGAGGGAGATCGATGGTCAAAGTGGAGGCCGTGCTGCAGAAGTTTCTGGCGCCAGCACCCAATGACTGGGACCCCATCAGCGTCTACGCGTCGCAGGAACTCGTTCGTGACATGAAGGACCTCAAATTTGGCTGGGGTAACGAGAACACCCACGATACGTGTCATCGGAATCTCGCCGTTCACCGTGCTCAGGTGTCAACGGACCAGCAAACGAAGCGCCGCAAGACCCAGGAGCGGGCAGATCGTGCCACCTATTTATCCACTGACGATGTCAGCCCTGAAGCCGAGCGGGATGTTGCCCAGCGCCCTATCATGGGATGCTGAACTTGCTGAAAAGGCATTCGCCTTCTCACGGTGCTCTTCGGGCGGGTTGCTCCCATCTCACGGAGGTGCAAGGAGTCTACCAGGTACTCGCAGAAAAAATCGCAGTCTACGAGACGATGTCGGCGGAGCTGATTGCCGAGACGCTGTGGCGAGTGTTCGTGGACGCCAGGGAGTGCTTCAGCCACCTGGGACCTGGCCTCCCGGAATCCCAGCTCTATTCGCTCCGGCACGACCTTCGAGGCTGCTCCCTACGAGTGTCCATCAATTGCCCAGTGGCGCAGCTATTGAACCTGTCATCAATGGCAGTTGTGTCCCAGGCGGGCAGCAGCAGTGCGCTGGGCACGCGATCGGGATACGGAGGGAGCAGCGTGGGAAGCGCCACAACACTATCGGAGATAGGGAGCTGTACGTTTTGGTCTTCGAATGTCTGGGGGTCTGGCTACGTCAGCCTTACCAATTTCCAGTATGCCATTTGCGACTGTAGCTTGGTCGTACTGTTGCCGATTGGCACCAGTGCATGCAACTAGAGTAGTATAGTATTCTAGTAGATGGCTGTAGAACTGAATTTCTAAGGTTAAGGATGTTCCCACGGATCTATTATTAGTTCCGTTGGTAGTGTCCCGCCCCTAGGTAATCTCGGGCGGGAGGGTTAGTATCTCGAAGGGCGTAGCATCCGCAGGTGCATAGAGCCTTAGGTGAGGGTGGGTGGGTAGTCCTTTCTCGCTTGTACTTTTCGTTCTCAAACGACAATGGTACAACGCAGGCTGAGTCAAAAACGGTACTGCGTAGTTTTGGATTCCGTCCTCTAGCAGCAATCGTGTTTCGAGGTTGTGATTCACATGATTCACAAATGACTCGGATCCACGATTGGCCACCAGAGGGTGGGTCCGTTCGTCGACCGAGGACGTACGCTAAACCTATCGGAGATAGGAGCTGTACGTTTTGGTCTTCGAATGTCTGGGGTCTGGCTACGTCAGCCTTACCAATTTCAGTATGCCATTTGCGACTGTAGCTTGGTCGTACTGTTGCCGATTGGCACCAGTGCATGCAACTAGAGTAGTATAGTATTCTAGTAGATGGCTGTAGAACTGAATTTCTAAGGTTAAGGATGTTCCCACGGATCTATTATTAGTTCCGTTGGTAGTGTCCCGCCCTAGGTAATCACCCACTTGGCCTCTATCCTAGGTTAACTTGCTCTGCTGTAGTGCATGCTAGTTTGGCCTCATGATCGATGCCATGGACCCACCCACCCCGGGCAGGCGGTCTGTGTCATGTCATGCTAGCTCGATAGGTCCGCGGTGCTAGCGCGGCCTCCGTCAAGTAGATTGTGGCGTATTTAGGTGCACAGAGCACCAAGGGAACCTGCGGGAACCTAAGAGAGACGTATTGAGCAGGGCCCAAGAGCTACTTGACTAGCCGGTCGGGCGTGTTATCCGCCTACATTATGAAAGAGGACCGGTTGCCTCATTTTTGTGATGTGCCCTGGTAAGTTCGGCAATTTGGGCGTGGATGTAGGTGAGGAATGTTTGCGTCCGCCATCGTCCCAATTTCATGATTGCCTCCGGGCCATGTCCGGATAACCATAGGGCCATGGCGCCCGAGGCGCGCAGCGAATGCGCGCCAATTCGGGAAAGGGAATACCCGCTGTCAGTGAGCTTAGCAAGTTGGGCTCCGCGCGGACGGCATGCAGAATGTGAGGCGGTTGTACATGGATCCCGGTTGTACGAAGCTGATGGGCGTCGTCAGAGGCAGGCCTTGTGCCATAAATGGCGCTGACGCGAGCCGCTGTCGATCGGACGGGGCAGAAGTCGGCGTTTACGGCTTCCTGGTGGATGACATCGCCACGTTGCCCATTTTCTGGTTATCCATGATGAGCGTCACCGAGGAGGCGGCTGTGAGGATAGCTGCATCGCTGGTGGGCGGGAGCAAAGTTTGGCCTTGCCAAACGAATATCGCAGATACGAAACTGCACAGTGCGGGTCGCGGTGCTCCGGTGGGAGCGTATACTCGCCGACACGCAAGAGAAAGTAAAACGCGATGACTATAAGGTGTGCTGTCGCCGCTTCGCGAGGCGAGGCGTTAGGTCGTTACGCGGCTGCTGCCAGGTCAATTGCGTGAACCGGAAGCGCTACCTGGGGTTTGGGGCGGGGTCGCGCACCCGGAAGGACTTAAGGAGGTGGGTAAAGGGTAAAGCCAGGTCGAGCCGGCGCCGGCTCGTCGGGGGTCGGGGTATCCTTCCAGCACGAAGGCTTGTGCCACGTGACGCAGGGCTTTTTCGACGGTCTGGGCTCCAACCTGCCGACCTTTCCCAAAGAATCCAGTACGAGTCCGGGCGGCAAATCCCAAGAGTAGCTGGCTGCGGATCGCGGGAGTTGTGTCGCGCAGCCACGGATCCGTTCCACAATCGGTACAGTATTGTTGCCACCAGCGCCAGCTGGTGGCTCGAGCGGCACTGTCCACCGTTGCATCGTCAAGCGCTGCCCGCGCAGTGTCGAAATCACATTGAGAGCTGCGCGCGGTGGGCTGGCACGCTGCCAAAATCTCTCCTGTAAGGGAACAAGTTATCAAAGTGCGTGAGGAACGCATGGTCGTCATCAAGTTGGGTAATTGCTCGCGATGCGATATCGGCTAAGTTGTTATCCGATCCTGCGACATGCGTGATGCTCACAGGAGCGGAATGCAACATTCGTTGGCGAAGCGCCAACTCGGACAAGGCGGTGTGCAGCATCTGAGTTTGCTGTTTTGGTGGCCATTTTGGTCAGCCAAGCTACACTGGGGGTGTTGTCGCTATGAATTTGCATCGACTTATGGTGCATTGAGGGCACAAGCGGTTCTAAGACATTTAATTGCAACACCACAGCCGCCATCTCCAGGTCTGAATTTGTTAGCGCCCCGGTCGGGTTGCTCTCAGAAACTACGGCCGCTGTGATGTCCAGCGGCCACTGCAGTCGCCAGACTGTTTCGGGTACGGGACTCGTCCCACTGAACCATACGCCGCCCGCCCCAAACGCACTGGCATCACAATAGCCAATGTAATCGGGGTCCTGTGCGGGGAGGATTTCCTTGACATGGGTTGGTCTTGCAGCTAGGGTTGTGACCAGCTGCCGCAGATCTAGCAGGGCCGCGCGGACTTCCCCCGAGGCACTGAGGGAAATAGTGGAGGGGTGGCCTCGTAGCGCCCGATTCACAGGGGTGAAGAGCGAGCGCGCGGACGGGAGGATAGTGGCAACATGCCGCATCTTCCCAACTACTGACTGAAACTTTGGTACGGGGGCACGTGTTTAAGATAAGCCGTCATGTCCAAAGAAACACTTACCACACAAGCAAGAAGATCAATAACAACAGGTTAAAACAATATTATAATATAATATATAAAGATACACGTTACGTTCACATAATGACTGAATCACGAGTCCGGATCGATATAATGACCCACCGATAGTACAGTAGACAGTACGACCAGCATTAAACAGTCCCCGCGAACCGGACGTCGTGTGTATGCATGATAGCAAGAACCCTCACAAAATAAAACATCGACCTGCATGTAGTAGCCCACGAGTCATGCTCGCGCAGGAGGTACCGAACCGAACGAAACAATCGAACGGTGGAAACCTTGGGCATTCAGAAATTGTGCAAAATGGAAGTTATCAACTCCTTTCGTCGATCCGCATGAAGTACTTTCGTAAACAAATCCGCCAAGTTTGTCTGCGTATCCTCTTTATGCACTTGTAACACTCCAGCTGCTACTGCCTCTCGTACCGCATGGTAATTTATCGCATTGTGTTTCTTTGATAGCACCGACTCTGGGACACTGGTATTCTTGACCACTCCTTGATTATCGCAGTAAACTTGAGCCGGACCATCAATTGGCACTCCAAACATTCTCAATTTATACCTCATTGCAATACAGAGATCCCTAGCCGTTCGCATTGCAACAAATTCACTTCCAAACGTTGACGTCTCCACTGTATTCTGTCTCCGACTTAACCATAAAATGGGTGAGTTTTGAATGAACATTAGGATTCCTGTATGTGATCGTCGTGTTACGACATTACCAGCATGATTAGCGTCGACAAACACGTGCATAGTCACCGCTTTACCCAGGGGTTCCGGCATCTTCGGCGGTAATTCTTCCTCAAGGTTCTCGTAAAACGCTGACCAATCAGGACGATGGTATGTCGGATCATAGGGTACCTGGTCAGATGAGTCGAAGATAATACGCGATGTCTCGTGTTTCGCCAAGTATGCAAACACATGGTACACAGCCTCGAGGTGACCAACCCTCGGCAAGGCCAAATGTTGTGACAACAATGCCACCTCAGTGTATACATCAAGGCGTCCCAACTCGACTGCCCAGCGTAGAACACCAATCAAGTTTTGGAACCGGGTTGCCTGCTCACTATTGCATTCGTCAGTCGTGTCCACCTCCGGCCGATAGGACGAACTCGGAAATGGTGTCTTAGCGGTCGACTTAAGTCCTCGTCCTTCTTCTTGTAACAATAATTTCACATTCTTCACCGCGTTCTTGACATATGTTCTGGCAGAAAACGACCAGTACTCACGACCAGTTGGATCACCCGGCTTCTGTACCTTCTCCACATCGGCACCCAAATACCGATTCGGAGGTCCTATACTTGCCGGATTCAATTCATAATTTGCCTGTATGATTTTTAAATGTTCTTCCGGTGCATGCGAAATAATCAAAACATCATCAACATAGACAAGGATATACTCATAATATTTGTATCCGTTCGGCTTTGCGAAGGCTCTGAGATACACGTCCGGATCCGCGATGGAAGGCTGGAAACCCATATCTCGAATTGAATTGTTAAACATTGCTCTCAAGAAGCCCCGCTCGACTTGAGCCCGTATAGAGCCCTTACGATTCTGATCACTGTCCCTTGTCTCGATCCAAACTCAGGGCCAGCGACAAACCATACCTTTTCTCGGCATGGCGCATTCAAATAAGCATTCCCGATGTCACATGCCAATACGTCAAGGTCGTTCAATGCTGCTAACATGAAAGCAATTCGCACACTGTCACGACTGACAACACTCGAGTACGTAATACTTGCCGGTGGTTCTGTCATATGCCCTCCGGCGACAAAGCGGGCTTTTCGTGTCAAGTCCATTTTTACGTCAAAAATCATATGGCACTTAATCTCCTGAAACCCGACATACTTGCCTTTGGCCAACCCTTCACGAATTTGTTCTGGGGTCACGCTTTCGTCATACTCGAATGCCACCATTACTTTCTTGAGTTCCTTTTGAATTGCGTTCCACCAAAAGTCTGTTCCGGTTTCTTTGTCGATTTGTAAAGCTTCCTGAACCGAATGTGGTAATCGGACTCCATACTTATGACTCGTCTTCCAATACCTACTCTTAACCTTGCCAATAATCCTGTTCCTCATTCGTAGCGTCTCGGAAACCCACCATTTGAATGCAGGCTCCTCTTGAATACGATTCGCGACAGCATATTCGGCCAGTTCAATTGGGTTTGAATCTTTCACATACCTCATATCTACCCAGTCAGTTGATCCGTCTTTCCATTGACATAGGATTTTCCAACCTTTTGTTGTCTTTTTCGGCACGCGTCTCCCTCGTTTTGTCGTTACATATCCATTATCGGTTCTTAACGCTCGCTTGTCAGCTTTGTGATCAACAATTTCAGCAAGTACAGCATGTCGTCGTCCTTCGTCGTCACATTGCGCAAAAATATTTTCGGCAATCACATTTGCATGGTATCTCATCAACGACCCGTCCTCCAGTTCACATTCATACTCACGTGTGTCAAGCAATGGATTCGGATGTCGCTTACCAATCGGGTTGCCGTTGTTATCCTCGCGCGCTTCACGACCCTAGCCATAGCTGTCTCGCCGTCATTATTAACCAGGAATTCAGAATTCAAATACTGGTCAAACGAATCGAACTCGATATCGTCCGCGTCTCGCTTCGCCGGCTGACTCGATATCGTCCGCGTCTCGCTTCGCCGGCTGATTCATGTCCCCGTATTCTGCATCGGGCGGAATATCATCGTCAGCGGCGTCAGCCTCAAAGGGAACGTCGTCTTGCAAGTAGAACACGGGGTTAGGATGATCAAGTTGGAAATTTTCATCGTTCATGCGTATCGCAAGATCGTTGTCGAAAGCAGATACTTGGTCGCGAATTGCATCAATCGCCATGTCAGTTACCGTGATATGTTGAACAGTTGACCTTGCGATTACGTGGCCCGCTCGCGTTAGTATCCAGTACGTCATGTCACTCCCTACACGATGAGCGATACCGAGCCAACGTCCAATTCGTGCTTGCTCATTATTCATGTCAGTTTTGTGATGGTCCCAATACCAAACGCGATCATAGAAATCAAAATCTAACCATTCAGAGATATCAACCGTTTGTCCAAGAATTTTCTCAATCCCCGGTCGCTGATCTGGCCCACGTGCCAGTAACGATTGAATCTCGGAGATGTATACTAAACCATAATCCCATAGCCGCGAAGGAACCTGATTCTCGCGCATTCGAGTTTTCCATTTTGTCTTGATCTCACGAATTTCGGTCTCAGCTCGATGGTTCTGTGTCGTTCCTCGGCCCTTTTCTGCGAGCAATAGCCGAATCTGGTTGCGTCGAACTACCTTCATAACCTCCGTATTCTTACCGGTTTGTTCTGTGGCAAAATCGCAAATTAGAGTCCCCGGAACACCCACATCATCGATGAATTCAGTTAGTGCTTGTGCGATATCGTGACTCGACTTCGACGCCATGGGGTAAACGCGAGTAAAGGATCCATTTGTTATTAGTTGAGCACATTCCATCCCGTTCAATGACTTTACTTTTGAAAACAAGGTATCCATGTAAAAGGTGTCGGCGAGTCTTCGTCTGTGCAAGTTCAAGTGATCAACTCTGTAACGTCTGTGTAAAGGGTGAATGGCGTAGCGAACGCCACGCTGGGTTGTCGTCTTCAACGTTTTCTGCGCAGTTTCAATTCCACATCTAAACCTCCTCGCCACCGTTTCAGCGTTGACGCGCGAATGTCGATCTTTGCTGCCAATAAACGAAATACTTGCCTCACGATACGAGGTCGCCACTCGGACGTTGCTTATCATCCGATTCAGGAACGTCGCATCATCATAGGGCATTAGGTCATTGGATGATTCATCAGGCGGAAGTACATTGTCATTGTTTCGGATTCTCATTGCTGAAATCTTTCTGCGCTCTGACATCTCGATAATAGGCAAATCCGATGACATAACCGATACGTTTGCAATACTTACACTGGATGGCTCCCAAACCGTGTCATCGGTCATTTGGATTGTCTTACAGTTCTCCAACTCGTACTGCGTTGGCACTCGTGTCTCGAAATATACCGTCGTACCGTCCATTTTAAACGGAACATGCACAACGTTCGCAATCGTGATCCCAAAGGGTCGCGTACTGTCAGTTGGATCATCGGAGACCGACACACCATAATATCGTAATTGGTTTGGGTTTATTAAGCTCATTCGCATTCGACTTCCATACCATAGCACTTGATTAAACCTCAAGATCACAGTCTCACCACTTGACTCATCGGTAAAGGCCGTTGCTGCGTTAACCACTGAAACATTCGTAATTGGATCATAATCACTTGTGTACGGCGAAACGTCACATTGCTCTCCGGTATACTCTAGTATTTTGAAATTCGGCCCAGCAACGCACGTATCTGCATGGGAATCCATTTCACAACGCGCATTATAACCTTCCTCCGTTCTAAACTCGTCGCCACGGTTCACTGCATTGATCGATCGAGTCCTGCTGCCCGTCTTAATCGTCGCCACAGATCGCCCCAGCACCTCACATTTGCAAGGTGTTGGGGATACAAGTCAATACTCACGTCGGGGCCCGAATCGAGCACCCGCTTTTCCACCACGATCACCTCCAGCAGCCGGAGCACGGGCCGGCGCATTCGGAGCATCAGCGTCATATTCAACGACCTCTGTTGACGAATTTGCCGCGGTCGCCGCAATCGCGCGTGGCTGGTCGCTTGTACGGTTGTCGTTTGTGTATCGGCCGCCACCGCGCCCGCCGTACGAGCCACGGTCCGCGTATCCTCGGCCGCCACCGCGTCCATAACCACCTCCACGGCCGTCGAAGCGACCCGAACCACCGCGATTGGCTAGGTATTCACGACGCTGATGAATATAAGCAATGCCTCCACATGTTCTCAATTTCTCCCACTCATCACTTGTAAAGTTTCGATTGATATCGGATACATCAACTCCGTTCATTACAACTTTCAACTTTTGTCCCCCACCGCCACGGCCGCCACCGCGATTACCGGAGCGTCCACTCCCACGACTGCCGCCTCCACGAGACTTGGTCGACGTTGTGGCACCAATCGATCGTTTGTTGTTCTTACCTGGTTCGGATAGTGCGAATCGACTCGAGACCGTTCGGGAAAGTGTGATACACGCGGCATCAAAATCAGCCAAGTACTTATCACGTACAATTCCCATAGTCGTCTGAACCTGAATATCGTCACAACGTATGCTGCGAAGAAGGAACTGTACCTTTTGTTGCTCATACATGGGCTGCCCTGCATCTTCCAATTCTTTGAACGCCTCATTCATCCGGGTTAAATATTTCTCGAATGGAAATGCAGCTTCACTTTTCCAGAAAAGCGCTTCCAATTTCGCATTTGCCGAAGCTGCACGCCTCATATCGTGCGCCTCGCCAATATAATGTTCGCGTAAGAGCAAATGCGCGGCACGTCCATCACCATCGCTTACCTTTTCAAACCAGGTTGCACCGTCTGTCTTTGTCAATAAGTCTTTGAACAAGTGATAAACCTCACGATTGTCTTCAATGTATTGCGGGGTGTCGAACGATACCGCCCATAACGTGCGAGTATACTCATCTGGCGCATCATTAGGATCGGCATCAGCAGGGCGAATAACATAGCTCAAGGGCACACCAGCTTTACCCTTCCTCGAGTCAAGATAATTTGTCACTTTCTTTATCCAATTCTTATAATCACTTGCGTTAAACGCGTCAGGATAATACAGCTTTGAGTCAGACTCCTTGCCTTCCTTAACCAAGGACATTTCACGAATGAGTTGGGCAATCTTGGCATCATTCAACTCCGTTAGATCACATGGAGCATCCTCGCGGAGTTTCTTGTTAACCCAGAACTTGACTGCCTTCAACTTCTTTGTGCGAGCTAAACCCATCAAAACTCTAGTAGCCGCAGGGGAACGTTTAGAATTGCGGTCCGCCATGGAGTCCAACTCAGAATCCGTATAGTTGGCTAGCTCCTCAACAGACTCCAACCCTTCATACTCAATAAGTCGAGTTTGGGAGGGGATATCCCTCAATCCACACACGTGAAGAATAAAACGCATCGGCTGATGTTCCAACCCAGGGAACATCGCTTCAAGATCAACGACGATGGGAATTTCTGCCATGATGTCTGTGTCAATTTACGAGAGGGTGTCAATACCACTCCTACGTGCGTGCGAATACCAGCGATTTCGGACAACATATTGTGACCGCCGTGACCATGGGAGTCAACATCGCGCCAAGAGATGATCCGTCTCTGGCTTGTACGTACAAACGCAAAGGCTGGAACCCAGACCAATGCTCTATGACCGGCTGAGCGACCCCATGACGGTGGCCTACCTTAATCGCTCATACAATGCCATGTCATAGCATCACCTCGTCCGTTTATCCGAGGGATGGCAACACATGGGTGTCGTCTTTTCAAAACGCAACTCCTCGTTCTCATATCTTTCTCAATTCAATGGGTCTGATAAACTGTTTAAGATAAGCCGTCATGTCCAAAGAAACACTTACCACACAAGCAAGAAGATCAATAACAACAGGTTAAAACAATATTATAATATAATATATAAAGATACACGTTACGTTCACATAATGACTGAATCACGAGTCCGGATCGATATAATGACCCACCGATAGTACAGTAGACAGTACGACCAGCATTAAACACACGCGTCTTTTTTAATAACCGGGTGATAGCCTCGCTGATACCAAGGGCTTTGCGTTGAGTGAGGTGCACCGTACGTGACTGGCCATTAAATACGAAGCCTAATAATTCTTTAGACTGCGCCCATCGCGCATCGCCCGCCTCCAACTTCTTTAGGGAGATGGGGTCCTTGCCGCCGACATGGCCGGAGCGGTCCGGAGGTGGGAACAAGCCGTGGATGGTGTGCAACGCGGCCCGCCCTGTGCGCTGGAGGGCGGAGCCATCAGCGCTTTCGACGGCGGCGAGGATGTAATCGTCGACATAGACGGCCGACATCTGCCATGGTCTGTCCGCCACGGGAGAGCTCTGGCGGCGGACAACTGCTTCGGGGGACATGTACGAGTCGAAGACATGTGGGGGTAACCAGGTGCCCCCATCAATGAGTGCCTGCAGAATGTCGCGGCGGTTTTTCGTGGCGGCACAGAAGTAACCCGGGCTCTCCGTCCACCCCATCTGTAGGGCGTGCGGAATGATGAGCCGCAGGTCCCCTGCTGCGCCAGGCAAAACATAGGCAAAGTTCCACTTGTCTGATTCAGCGTACTAGCATGCGCCAAAAACCATCGGACAGGTCAATCTTCGCAAACATAATGGTTTCCTCGCGTGGGACACAATACATAAAGGAGAGGAGTCGTGGGAGGACTCGTCCTAACTCTTTGACCGGGTACTCTGGCGATTGTTGTATAGTAGTGGAGTTAACTGATGGGGCTAAGGGTGGGGAACCACCCATTGCGTCGCCCCGTTTGCTCGCTGGTCGTGCGGCTTGACTCGGGAACGACAAATCTAACAGGAGGCGGCCGCGCCGTCCGACCTGTGGTATCACTGCTAGCGGCGACACCTTCAGGTTTATCGGATACGAGTGTTGTATGGCGTTCCACAATACCGTTTCTGAGAAACCCGCTTGGATTTGGTATTTCATTTCTTCGTCGATGAGGACTCGGGCCTCAGGCGTTAGGGCACTGTGTGGGGGCCGCGCTCGACGGCTGCTCGAATGGCTGCCTCCGACCACGGCCCCGCACACAGCTGCAACACCGGATGCCCACTGCTCTAGTGTAGCTACAAATGGGTGGAACTGCATCCAGGGGCTGGTTCCATCAGTTTCCTTCGCTTACCTTGGGCTTGTTTGTGTGGGGATGCTACTGGCATGGTGCTAGTATGACTAGCTGGGTCTGCATTGGCTAGTTCTAAAATTGTACTTTCCGGGTTCTTTTCCGGGTTATCGCGCAGCGCGTGCTGTATCGGTGCAGCCGGCGCGTGTGCCGTTCGTGCGCGGGCCGCGTCGTTGGGTATCTCCAACGCGTCGGTCTGCGTAGGGTCGATATCGGTCGTACGTGGATAATTTTGAGTCGTGATTCGCGCGTAGCCGCGCCTAGCGGATTCGGTAGTGCGTACGTGGAAGTACGTACTGCAGAGTATGATGTCTGCACGGTGCCCCGTAGGGCTAGGTCCCGTGGTCGTGCCTCTGGGCTTGTCACCGGGGTCGGTACTGTTGCTAGTACCGGTACAGTGCGTTGGCTGACGGTACTTATTTGTAGTGCGGGGTATGAACGTGACTCGAGTGCAGTAGTAGTGGGCGCCATTGTGTTTACGAGGAGTACTTCGTAAATAATGGTACTGCTATTTTCTGCTTATTTATCACGCCGTCCCCACCCGTCAGCCAACTGGATTGTTCTCGAGGTACCCGGCTGCGGCCTTGGTCATCCTCTTAACGCAGTCGCGGCGTTTGCCTGCCGACACGTTGCGAGCCGGGCCGTGGTCGTAGGTGCACCCTGCTCTGGCGCATTCGCCAAAGTACATAAAGTCAAGGCACGCCCTCCCCTATTCCAACTTCGGCGATCGCTAGTTTCTCCGAGCGCATCACCGCGTTCATGTCGACTCCTGGCCTCTTGGCCCGAAGGCCTTGCATGATCGCTACGACTTCTGGAATGGGGTTGGGTTCGTGCGCTTCCCGCCTACTAGCGGGGCGGGCTCGCGGGGCCGAGCCCGTCAGCGTGGATAGTGTTGTGGCGCTTCCCACGCTGCTCCCTCCGTATCCCGATCGCGTGCCCAGCGCACTGCTGCTGCCCGCCTGGGACACAACTGCCATTGATGACAGGTTCAATAGCTGCGCCACTGGGCAATTGATGGACACTCGTAGGGAGCAGCCTCGAAGGTCGTGCCGGAGCGAATAGAGCTGGGATTCCGGGAGGCCAGGTCCCAGGTGGCTGAAGCACTCCCTGGCGTCCACGAACACTCGCCACAGCGTCTCGGCAATCAGCTCCGCCGACATCGTCTCGTAGACTGCGATTTTTTCTGCGAGTACCTGGTAGACTCCTTGCACCTCCGTGAGATGGGAGCAACCCGCTCCGAAGAGCACCGTGAGAAGGCGAATGTACCTTTTCAGCAAGTTCAGCATCCCATGATAGGACGCTGGGCAACATCCCGGCTCGGCTTCCAGGGCCCTGACATCGTCAGTGGATAAATAGGTGGCACGATCTGCCCGCTCCTGGGTCTTGCGGCGCTTCGTTTGCTGGTCCGTTGACACCTGGAGCACGGTGAACGGCGAGATTCCCCGATGACACGTATCGTGGGTGTTCTCGTTGCCCCAGCCAAATTTGAGGTCCTTCATGTCACGAACGAGTTCCTGCGACGCGTAGACGCTGATGGGGTCCCAGTCATTGGGTGCTGGCACCAGAAACTTCTGCAGCACGGCCTCCACTTTGACCATCGATCTCCCCTCGGCGAGGAACACAGCGTAGATTGGAGGCCGGCCGGCGTCGTAATTAGCCGGGTCCAACCCACATGCCAAGCGGATACGTTCATGCTCAAGGGGGCTAAACACCTTTGTTTCCCGTGCCTCGTACGGGGGGCCTCCATAACCCCCCCCCTCCCCCTCCCAAAGGGGGAGGCATTGCACCGCCCGCTCCGACCGGCGGGACGATGGCTGGTGCCGCCGGAGGCGGAGCCACCACTGGTACCGTTAGGAACGGCGCCAACCTGCGAGTTGCCCAGCGAGCCATGCTCCGATCCAGTACGGCTCGGTGAGCCACCCATGTCATGTGCAACTTGCTGCGGTGGCGATTCGCACCGATGGGCCCGGACCGCATACATGCCGCGCGCATCCACGTCTCCAGTCGTGTGGTATGTCCGCTGCTGCTCGGTCATGTGGCCCTCAATGAGTCGATGGAGGGTCCGACGCGCCGCCTCTGGCGACTGCGCCGCCATGAAGTACGGCGCCCACGCCATCGGGATATACTGAAGGAGGGGAACCTTCACGTTCGTAGCTAGCCCGCCTTCGACTCCGTCACCAACTCATCGCCTTGGGTCGGCACTCGAGGGTTCCCAGGCCCCTCGCCGTACCACACGTCGAGCTCCTCTTCCGCCGCCGCCACCACTTCCCTAACCGCAAGGGCCTGGCGCAGGGACAAGGCGTCCGGGAGCTTCATCAACGGGGCATCTGCCCTCCTCGACCTCTCCGAGGAAACCGTACACATTCCCATCGTATGGGGATGTCTGTCCCATTCCGCTACGGAATCGGGACAATCTCGAAACGGTAATAACCGTCGGCGTTCCTCCTTCCGGCGTTGTCACCGTCAGAAAGGATTCCAATCCTTCGGACGCCAGGACGTCCTCCGCCAACTCCCTGAGCAATACATCGACTCGCTCTTGGGTGAGAAGAGGATCGACCACGTTGGCGCACTTGGCATTCATAGCTGCCAAAACCGCAAGGATGGCATCTCGTCCAAGATCCTCCGTCTTCGTCACCAACCACCCGTCAGAGTACCTGGGTCAGCGGCATAGGGTCGCTGAAGGGGGACAGGAGGTTCAAACGAACAGGAGCCCTCCGGCCGCGGCTAGTGCAAGGTCGGCCATCGCTCTAGTCCTTTCTCGCTTGTACTTTTTCGTTCTCAAACGACAATGGTACAACGCAGGCTGAGTCAAAAAACGGTACTGCGTAGTTTTTGGATTCCGTCCTCTACGTGGCAGCAATCGTGTTTCCGAGGTTGTGATTCACATGATTCACAAATGACTCGGATCCACGATTGGCCACCAGAGGGTGGGTCCGTTCGTCGACCGAGGACGTACGCTAAACGTAGAGGACGGAATCCAAAAACTACGCAGTACCGTTTTTTGACTCAGCCTGCGTTGTACCATTGTCGTTTGAGAACGAAAAAGTACAAGCGAGAAAGGACTACCCACCCACCCTCACCTAAGGCTCTATGCACCTGCGGATGCTACGCCCTTCGAGATACTAACCCTCCCGCCCGATTACCTAGGGGCGGGACACTACCAACGGAACTAATAATAGATCCGTGGGAACATCCTTAACCTTAGAAATTCAGTTCTACAGCCATCTACTAGAATACTATACTACTCTAGTTGCATGCACTGGTGCCAATCGGCAACAGTACGACCAAGCTACAGTCGCAAATGGCATACTGGAAATTGGTAAGGCTGACGTAGTCAGACCCCCAGACATTCGAAGACCAAAACGTACAGCTCCCTATCTCCGATAGGAATGTGGAAGAAGTCGAAATCTCGTCAAAGCACGACGGACAGACAAGCCAACAGTGCGAATTTAATCTCGACGGACCTGAAGGGAAGGAAACGGTCAGAACTCCAACGATCATCGAAGATGAAGAAGATTCACCGAAGTTGGCAAATGTGGCGGCTGAATTCTTGAAGAAGCATCATTGCCTCAACCATCTGTCCATGGGCAAAATGCAAGTAATGGCAAAGCAAGGGATACTCCCAAAGAGGTGGGCAAAGTGTGACATCCCAATCTGCACAAGCTGCTTGTATGGCAAAGCAACCAGGAGACCATGGAGGACCAAGCCCAAGAAGGACAGTCAGGAGAGCAAGTTGAGAACTGCAACAGAACCAGGACAATGCATCAGTGTAGACCAACTGGAGTCAAGAACACCAGGTCTGATTGCGCAAGTCAAGGGTTGGCTTACCAAGAAGAGGTATCAAGCTGCAACAATCTTTGTGGATCACTTCAGTTCACAATCATATGTCTACCTGCAGAAATCAACAAATGCAGAAGAGACTTTGGCGGCAAAGATTTTGTTCGAACAATTTGCGGAGAGGCACGGAGTCAGGGTTCAAGCTTATCAGGCGGACAACGGAAGATTCGCGGAGACAACATTCATGAAAGCGATCAAGGATGCCGGACAAACGATAACGTTCTGTGGGGTCAACGCTCACTTCCAAAACGGAGTTGCGGAAAGGAGGATCAGGAGCCTTCAAGATCAAGCCAGGACGATGCTGATTCATGCCCAACACCGCTGGCCAACTGCAATCGATGCGCACCTATGGCCATACGCCCTACGAACCGCGAACGAGATCTTCAACGATGCACCAACAACGACAAGGACAGACATGAAATCACCGCTGGAATTATTCAGCAAGTCACCGGTGAGGCCGAATTTGGATCACTTCCAACCATTTGGATGCCCAGTCTTTGTTCTGGATGCCAACATGCAAGCAGGCAAGAAACTACCAAAATGGCAGCTCAGATCCAGGATGGGAATCAATTTGGGCATATCCAATCAACATGCCAGGAGCATTGTGTTGGTGTTGAATCTTACAACAGGTCATGTGTCACCGCAATTCCATGTCAAGTTTGACCCAAAATTCCAAACAGTGAGGGAATCTTTGGGGAACTCGGCACCTCCATCAGAATGGCAAGTGGAATGTGGATTCAAGCCAAGGAAGAGGACTGAAAGGAAGAAGTTGGAACTCAGCAAAGAAGGTACAAAAGAAGACCACCTAACAACTCAGAGGGAGGAGGTGGAAGAGCAACCTGACATCCCAGAAGAACAGGGAATGGAAATGGCTGAAGGAAGAAGGATTTCATCAAGGTTGAAGGACAAGCCAAGAGTGGATTACAAAGAAAGGAGTTTGGCAAGACCAAGAGAAGATGAAGACGTTGCATTTGTGACCATCGCATAAGAGAGCAAAGAGCCCAAGGAGGTTTTTGCGTTGGCAGCGTTGAAGGATCCGGACACTATGTATTACCACGAGGCGATGAGAGAGCCAGACCGAGAGGAATTCAAAGGAGCCATGAAGAAAGAAGTGGAAGCGCACACCAAGAATGAAGTTTGGGAATTGATCAAGAAGTCAGCGGTGCCAAAGGGTCACAAGATCATGCCATCAGTGTGTTCAATGAAGAGGAAGAGAAGGATTGCCACCAGAGAGGTTTACAAATGGAAGGCAAGACTGAACATTGATGGATCAAAGCAAGAAGAAGGAGTGAATTTCTGGGAAACCTTTGCTCCAGTTGCATCATGGTCAACCATCAGGATTGTGCTGATCCAATGCCTCATCAATGGATGGGACTAAAGGCAAATCGATTTTGTGCTGGCATACACCCAAGCTTTGGTCGAATGCGAACTGTATATGGCAATTCCAAAGGGATTCGAAGTGGAAGGTGATGAGCAATATGTGTTGAAGCTCAAGAAGAACCTGTTCGGTCAAAGACAAGCTGGAAGGGTGTGGAACAAGCATCTGATTGAGAAGCTCAAGAAAGTGGGATTTGTGGCAAGTCAGATTGATGAATGCCTATTCTACAGAGGACAGAGTGTCTTTGTGCTCTACACTGATGATTCTATTCTGGCAGGACCAGATTCCAAGGAGTTGGACAGCATCATTGAGGATATGAAGAAGGCTGAATTGGATCTCTCAGTGGAAGGAGACATTGCAGATTTCTTGGGTGTCAAGATTGAAAGGAGTGAAGATGGAAAGAGCTTCAACCTCACACAGCCACATCTGATTGATGACATTCTCAAAGAATTGAGATTGGAAGCTGACAAGACAGCAATCAAGACAACAACAGGAGCTTCAAGCAAGCCATTACTCAGATGCCCGAATGCCGAGTCATTTGATGGTCATTTTGACTACCGCAGAGTGATATGAAAGCTCAACTACCTGGAGAAATGCACCAGAATTGACGTGACATGTGCTACCCATCAATGCGCAAGGTTTGTCGGAGAACCGAAGGATGTTCATGGAAAAGCGGTCAAGTGGATTGGACGGTATTTGGCAGGTACCAAGGACAAAGGTCTAGTCCTGAAACCTGACAAGAGCAAGGGTTTTGAAGTCTATGTGGATGCTTCATTTGTTGGTGAATGGGACCCAGAGACAACAGAATGGGACAGTGACACTGCAAAATCATGGATGGGATACATTTTCATGTATGCTGGTTGCCCTATCTTGTGGACATCAAGAGTTCAGAGCGAAATGGCGCTATCAACGACTGAGAGCGAATACATTGCAATTTCAAGTGCGACAAGGGAAGTGCTACCTCTGATTGAGTTGATGGACAAATTGGAAGAGAAGGGAGTAATTGAGAAGAGTGTCAAGCCAGTCATGAGATGCAGAGTCTTTGAGGACAACAGTGGTGCAGTGGAATTGGCAACAAGCGTCAAAAGTCCGAAAATGCGGCCAAGAACCAAGCACATCAACACGAAGTATCACCATTTCAGGCAACAAGTGCAAGAAGGACGAATAGTGATCAAAGCGATTGGAACAGAGGACATGTTGGCGGACATACTGACAAAAGTGGTCAATGACAAAACCTTGACAAGGTTAAGACCACGAATCATGGGATGGTAACTGCGTTGGACGCGAGAGGGAGTGAAACGTATACTGGTATCATGCCGTACTGCGCCGTGTTAAGTACCGTCGAAATCGCGTACCGGCGTACCGTTGTACGGATTACTGTTTACCGCTACTCCAACTTTGTCACCACCACGTCAGAGAATGTCCGGATGTCGACGTAAGACATATGAAGTCGTCCATTCGGGACTCAAAACTCGATGCGAACCCTGCGTCACTCTAAGTAATTTTGATGACGCGCCTAAGTAAGGAAGAACACGACATCTGCCAGAGATACTACGCGCAGGCAGAGCCTACGGATATTTGAAGAATCAGGACATCACAAAACTCAGGATTTTACAAACATGACAGTACACGGTACGTCTGCGACAGTACCTCGTAACTCATCAACTGCAGTACCATGTGTTATTTGTCATCTACATTATCACCTACATTCTACACATTCAGGATATCAGAAGTTCTCTCCATCCTACATTTCCAAGTGCAAATCTACATCAGGTGCACTTTCATTCACAAGGTTCACAAGGAGCAGATGGAGATTCATTTTTAGATGTACTTTAAGCTCACAATTAGTTAAATTGCTCACAGCAAGCTAATTCGTTGTCGAGCCTACCTCATTGCGACATTGTAACGATTAAAACTACAGATCCGAACCGGCTCTTGTTAAGACAGACCTAAAGTTAGGTGATTCTTATGTTCAAGAGGCCAGGCCACTTTGTCCCTTTGCACTTTCCGTTTTGTGAAACATGTTTTTCGTGTCTCTGCGTTCAAGCCATGCGGCAACAATGACAATGACATGAGGCCTGAACTTGATTCTCATGCGGATAGTTGTGTTGCAGGTCGCAGTACTCTGCTTGTCTCTGACAAAGGTTGTCAGGTTACTGTTCATCCTTACAGTGGTGAATATAAACCCATACAGAATGTTTCCATCGCCACGGTTGCGACAATGTGGATCCACCCTCAGAATGGACAACCATACATCCTCATTATCAACAAGGCTCTATTTTTTGGGGACGGAGTGGATGTCACTCTGCTGAACCCAAACCAATTACGCGCAAATAGTGTCATTGTTGAGGATGTTCCACAACAGTTTGACCCCAAGTCTTTGCACTCTATTTTTCACCCAACCGCAAAGTTGCGTATTCCTTAATCCCTTGACGGTATTTCTTCTGGTTTTGTGAGTTGCAAGCCAACTTGGGCAGAGAACAAGCAATATCCTCACGTGGAATTGACATCCCCACTGCGGTGGGATCCCTCTTCAGACCAGTTTGCCAAAAAGGAGGACATCTGTTTCCGGCATGTGTGTTGCTCAAAAGTTGTTGGCAACTGATCATGCGCGAAATGCTTCAAGGTTGGTTTCTGAGGTGCAATCTGTGCGTGCAATGCACGCCACCATTGGTCAGGAGGATGGCTCTCTGGCAGATCGCGTGGTGGCTGCAGTTAATGTCGCAGCAGATGACACTATTGGAGATGGCTTGTCCGGTCGCAATGACAATGATGTTTATCCGATGGACGACGAAAGCCGAAAGTTGTTTGCCCTTTCCATGAGCGACAAAGAATCAGTTTTAACACCTGAGATTCTTTCTCGGAGGTGGAGAGTTGGCCTTGACATCTCTGGACATTAAAGGGACAAAGCAATCTGGAATCATGAATGTCTTGGCACAAGGCGAAAGGAAGGTGATCAGAAACTCAATCATCTTGCGTTCCCGAACCTGAGCGGTAAGTGGTATTCGGATACTATGTTCTCGAAGACGCAATCGGTCAGGGGACACTTGACGGCGCAAGTGTTTACAAATGGTCAAGGGAGCAACCACTTCTATCCCATGAAGAACAAGAGTATGGCTGGCCCAAATGCTCAGATGCCCTTTATCCAAGAGGTTGGGATACCTCAGACGATTGTTACTGACAATGCACCGGAGGAGGTCCACGGGGAGTTTGGAAAGACCTGTCGCCAATTTCGAACTAGGCAAGAGCAGACAGTTCCTTACAGTCCATGGTTGAACCTGGCGGAGTCAACGATTTGAGAACTGAGAGTTGGGATCCGGAGAACCTTTTTTCGTTCGAAGGCACCGAGACGCCTTTGGTGTTTCTGCGGTAAGTGGGTGGAGGCGATTCGACAATTGACGGCACTTGATATGCCACAACTCCAAGGAAGAGTTCACGACAAAGACGTGTTGGGGTCTACACCAGACATCTCTCAGTATGCCCAGTTTGATTGGTATGAGCCAGTCTTGTATTGGGATCCAGTTGGTACCTTCCCACATGAGCAGAAGTTGAACAGTCGGTGGCTTGGAGTGGCTGAAGTCTCAACAGACTTGATGGCGTTTTACCTTCTGACCAATACTGGGAAGATTATTGTCCGCAAGTCTGTCTGGGGACTGAGCAAAGATGACTTTGCTAATCCTGACGTGAAGACTCGGCTCGCTGAGTTGGATGAGGGCATCCGCTCCATAATTGGGGATGATCTCAAGGAGGAGGACATGGACCCAGAACTGAGAGGTTCCATGCCGGAAGTCTCAGATGATGTCTTCGACGATGAAGACGAAGGTCGTAATGATCCAGGGGACATGCCAAGTCCTGATGAGGGGACCGATGACCACACCCCTGAATCTTATGATGAATATTTGACTGCTCAGGTGCTCCTTCCCCAGGGCGGTGAAGCCAAGAAGGTAACCGTTGTCGGGAGGAAGCGCGACCATGATGGTCGGCCGATTGGCAAGCATCACGCAAACCCGTTGTTGGATACTCGTTTATACGAGGTGGAATTCCCTGACGGTTCGACAGAAACCCAGGTTGATGACGAGGGACAAAGCTATTCAGTCTTGAGCGAGATTGTCGACCATCGGACTAATGGCCAAGCTATTTCAAAGGATGATGGCTTCGTGGAAGACTGATATGGTAAGAGACATCCGCGGATCACTACTCGAGGTTGGGATTTGCAAGTCGAGTGGCGCGATGCTTCAACAACCTGGGTTCCATTGTCAGAATTGAAGGAGTCAAGCCCGGTGGAGGTCGCGGAGTATGCTGTTGCCAACAAGATTGCCGAGGAGCCGGCGTTTGCTTGCTGGGTACGCAAGGCTCTGCGCAAACGGGATTGAATCATCAAGAAGGTCAAGGCCAGATACTGGGCTTAGACGCATAAGTTTGGAATCGAACTGCTGAAGACGGTGGCGGAGGCCCTTAAGATCGATGAACGAACGGGGACCGACTTTTGGAGAAAGATGATCGAGCAGGAAATGAAGAATGTTATGCCGGCATTCGAGTTCATTGACGGCGACAAAGTGCCCAAGTTCTACAAGAAGATCGACTGCCACATGATCTTTGATGTCAAAATGGATTTGACAAGGAAGGCGCGTTTGGTTGCTGGAGGGCATCAAACTGATCCACCAAAAGAGTCAACATATTCAAGTGTTGTTTCACGCAACAGCATACGGATTGCTTTCACGTTGGCAGCGCTGAATGACTTGGACGTCCTTTCTGCCAATGTGCAAGGGGCATACCTGAACGCTCCTTCGAAGGAGAAGGTCTACACAATCGCAGGGTGGACAAAGTTGGCCGACCAGTCCTTATTGTCCGGGCACTTTATGGTCTTAAGTCAAGTGGAGCCCGATGGCGAGACCACATGGCATCCACGTTACACAAATGAGGCTTGCTGCAAAGGTGATCCTGATGTGTGGATGAGGCCTAAGGTGAAGCCAAATGGGGACAAGTACTGGGAGTATGTCCTTTGCTATGTGGATGACATTCTTTGCATCTCACATGAGCCACAAGTTGTCCGCCAAATGAGTCGCCAGCGCTATCAGGGACACTGGACTTGTGAGTGGCGGACATGTTGTCATCTTTGGACGAGTTGCTGAGTTTGATTGCTGCGATAGACTTCTTCAGCTTGGGGCAAGTTGAGACTTAATGTCGCTAACCTTTCTCTTGTTGGGGGTTGTTCCCTTCGCTTTATTTTTCTTTCTGGTATCCATTACTGTCTGCTTGTTGGCGTCGGACATCTTCTCCCAGTCGGAGTAGTAACCTGGCCAGATGGAACCATCCGGCATGTAGATACCTTTGCGCTTAGACGCGAGGGAGTTACCGCTTCCACCCCCGCCTTGAATGCGTTTGGCTTTGACCTTGTAGTGTCAGTCGCCGGCACTTTGCGATTGAGTTGATAGTCAGGCAATTCTGATACAATCGCGGATAAGTGGTTTGCGCACTCAGTGAACGTGACCTTGTCCATCTGAGCACGAACTTGAAGGGTCCCCACGGCAGTTTGTAGCTGTGGGTGCTCCACCTTCTTTAGAAGCATTCGAACCTTGGCTTGTTCTTGCACCGGCTCGCCTTCCGTCTCAAAGATGTTGAACATTGTTTGGATTTTATCCAAGAATACGGCGAAGGATAGAGCCCTCTCGTTTTTGTAGTGGAGTGTATTGCGGTACCTTTCAGCAACAGCGACACGACGACTAGTGTTGCCCTCACCGCTGTAGTGACCTCTGAGGGCTTCCATGTCCTTGCGGCCATCCTGGTGCTTTGCCAGGGGCTTGATCCACTGTTCAGCCGATTCGGCATGAAGGAAACGCTTCAGTAGCTGATGTACCTTCCAGGCGTCGGCTTGGAAGTTCGAGCCGTTCAGAGGGGCACATGCGATTGCCCTTTTGTTAAAGCTGGCAAAATTGGCGGAGCGGTCAGGTTCAGCGAGTTCACGGATAACGTAGCAAAGGGGAATCCCGTTGACGCCGAGAATAGTTGATAGGTAGTTCACGAATGCTGGTTCCCATTCAGGCCATTTGCGTTCGTCCTTGAACTTGCCTGGGTCGGCTGCCTTGCTGACGGTATCGGACTGCTCCTTTTCTACCTTACGAACATCGGCGCGTTTGTATGCTTTGTCGAGAGCCGAACAAAACTGGATAGCGTCCTGAATACCAATGATAGTTGGTTCCTCGCCGATCCTCTGGTAGTCTTGAGCCCAGTGGATTAGTCCAATGAGGTATCGGGTCCTGCGCAATCCGAATATGGAGCGTCCATCGGCGACCGTGTGCCTTCCATAGGAGTCTGCGAGGTTGCGGACATCCTTCTCCTTCATTACAAGTACGTCTGCAAATGACTCGAACCCTTCATCAAGAAGGAGTTGGCCAGTTGCTTCTTGCTCGAATCCAATCCATGTGAGGATCGTATCTATCACAGGTGGCTGTGGTTTGTTGACCACGTTGTCAAGTTCTTCGATGTCCATACAGCTGCTGTTAAGTTAGTTTCTGTAGAAGAAAATAGTGAGTACATTGCATTCATTGTACATGGTTGCTGCGACGGCGCTCTTCATACGGTCGGGTGATCAGTCCTTCCAGGTTTTGTGCATCATCGCTTTGACAAGGTCGAAAGTCGAGAACCAATGTCGGCAATGAGTTGCATATCATGCCATTCGAACACTGGTGGTATTTCATTCATTTTCTTCTCATATCATAGAGGCTGGGTCTGATTAACCGTACAAAGTTGCCTGTCTCATGGGACAGCACTTATTACAATTCAAGTTATTCAACAAAAGAGTGAGATCCACCAGTAAGGCAGATCATGCACCATATCGCTATATCCAACATGTGCTTAGCACATGTTAGGTTTATCTAGATGCTGTGTATACCTTTGTCTTACCGGTATTCGCTGGGGTATAACGTAGTATACATCGGGTGCTATACCATAATACCAACGTATGGTCACACACATGCTTCGTGTCATGTCACAGTATAACACCGCACAGCAGTATTTGTTCGGTAGGTCGCAGTGTTAAACAGAATACTGTCAGCAGTCCAAATGTGCAGTATGGTTAAAGTATAACTTCACCGTGGCCTGCCTGGTACTGTGTTACCCTTGGCGGCGGAGTGCCATGAATTCAGAACACATGAAAGACGACAATATCATGCATAATTCTTTATCCATTGCTTCATGTGAAGAATATTTTGTATCTGTTGGCAACAGTTGGGGACATGAACCATAAAAAACACAAGCAATAACAAAATGAAGGTCTCATCAGGTTTTGTTTTTGTTTTTGTTGTAGGATCGGCCTTATATATATTACCAACATACTCGAGTACATGTGTATGCCGTTAACGCAAACAGAAACGTTGCAATCGCAACGAGAATGTGATGCACACATATAATGAATGATTCCCATTGTCCATTAGCTGTGCGTTTTATTGATTTTATACGCAAAATTTGTATATGGACTTCAGATGCTGACGTCAGAAATCGTCACTCTGGTTGTTTCGACTCGGATCTCCAGAGGCCGAATGCTCTGTAGTAGTGTCGTGCTTGTACTGTGAGATTGTGTCGAGAAATATGTCCCTGATTTCTCTGCGTTGCGCACATCGGGTGTGTTGAATTACATTCCTTCGTACAAGGTGTGTAACACAATTATAGGTGTCTGATCTAACGAACCTTGAATTCTGGCTTTGAAGTAGATGTGAGGCTATGTGATAGATTCTGCGTGCGAGCGCGGAGTGGAGGCCAGACCATGGTTAAATCGGGCGCACGCCAGACCATGGTTAAATCGGGCGCACGCCAGACCGGGGTCGCAGGCAGGTGGTGACGTCACGGTGACGGTATCGGTCGCTACAGTACGAACGTTGGCCGGTGCTACGGTTTCAGGACTACTGGATGCTACGCTAGCGGCAGAGGAACCGGGAGTGCTAGTAGCAAACGCGACGGTATACGCGTGGTTGTCTACGGGACGGGTATACTGAGCTACGGTGTGACTAGGCGTAACTACAGTACATGTAGACGAAGACACAGTGCTAGTAGGCGTAGCGACTGTGCTAGTATCTGTAGGTACGATGCAAGTAGATGGTGCTACGTTGCGCGTAGGTGACACTACAGTATGTGGACGTGGGTGGAGTCCTACGGTGACGTCGGTAGCCAAGTGGGTACTAGTACACTGGCTATCGCTACAGGGGGACTGAACCATGATGACGGCGGGTAAAAAGTCGTCATGGTCAGTTACGCTGCGAGTAAAATTATACATTGTAGAAAAATGGGGGCCGGACTAAATATATTTACAGTTGGACAAATTTATGAGAAATTGTTGATCATCAAATGATGATCAACTTCTTTTGATGAGTGTTCTCCAGGAACACTCAGGATCACAAAAGAAACAACGTACGTCTGAAGAGTGTACGTCTGAAAAGGTGTACGTCTGAAGAGAGCGTGCGAGGCCGAGCGTTGGGCGAGAAAATGATCGTTTACATGACGAACGAATGAAAACGATCGTTGCAATTTCTGAGTGGGATATGATTCCCGTACGACAGTAAGGATACGACGTATACTGTTTACTAGCCTAATGTGTATTGTAGCACTGTACAATCTAAACAGCAAACTACGTAGGATTGGTACTAAAAGTCTGTCACCCCTCTTGAATCAGATCTCCGTAGAAATTGGTGATGGAGAAAGTAGGTGATCAGGGAGTGCGCAAAAGATTTTGTTAAGGTCGGGATCAATCTTGGATGATGTCTGAGTTTTGGTTAGGATGTCAGCAAGTTGAGAGTCACAAGGGATCCAATAGAGTTGATGAGTACCATCTTGTTGGCCCTGGCGGACAAAGTGAAAGCGTCGCTCAATGTGGCGTGTTTTGCAAGTTAGTTTTCCATTCTTGGCAATTTGAACAGTTGCTTCATCGTCAATCATAAGGACAGATGGGATTGTAGGTAGGCGTTGGGATGATTTGCGCCATTGTTTAGTGCCAAGATATGTCATGTCATATAAAAGCATTCTGATGTGTGCAGTAGCCATAGTTGCAGAACAGGCTGCCATGTATTCAGCTTCAGAGGTTGACATTGCAATTGGTGTAGGCATTGTTGAGTTGGCTTCAATGAGGGCACCATTGTGAAAAAGCATGTATCCAACAGTTGATCTGCCAGTGTCAGGGCAATCTTGCCAGCTGGCATCAGAGAAGACAGTTAGGTCAGAGTATGGAATGCTGTGTTTGGGCACAGATGCTACAGATTGGATTAGAAGTGCCATCAGGATAGAATTTCAAAGCATAGCTGGGTCGGCATCTGAGATAGCCAAATATCCAGATAAGGGCACGGAAGTCAAGTTTGCCGGGGCAGATGCAGGCTTTTGCAAGTTTGCAGACTGCGAAAAGGATATCAGCATGTGTGTTGTATGCAAGATAAAGTAGGGTGCATACGGCTGAGCGAAACGGGAGGCGGGAATGTCTTTTCTCAATAATAGACTTGTGGTGATCAGTGACAGGGCGATTCTCTTTGCTAAAGACGTAATTGGGTGGGAAGGGAGTTTTGCGTTCAGGGAATTCGGAATCTGGGTCATAACGTTGGAGAGCGTTCAGGACATAACAATGTTGGTCTAGAGTGTAAGTGGAATCTTTGTGTCGGTGGATGCGCATTTGCAGGAACCATTGTGCAGGACCAAGGAATTTCATGTCAAAGCAGTTGCGGACAAAATCTTCGAAAGATTTCTCGATGGAATCATTGCTTCCAACATAAAGCATGTCATCGACGAAGAATAGGAGGCAAAGCCATTGATTGTGTTTGTCATAGTCAACAAAATAGGATGGTTCTGCTTGGGATTGAATGAATCCTTGAGAGTTTAGCCATTCAGAGAAGTCAATGTTCCAATATTTGCCTGAGTAGACAAGACCATAGATTCCTTTATCAAGAAGAAGTGGGACTCCAAAGTATTTGGCATATTCTGGGAAGTGGTAAGCAAGGTAAAGTGGCAGGATCACAAAGTGACATCAAATAACCTTGGCTTGAAGATAGGCTCCAATGAAGTCAGCACCTTTAAGGATGCGGCAGAAAGCACAGGTTTTGGATATAAGGAGCTTGACCCCTCTTGAAGATGCACAGGGTGACCATGTGTCTTCATAAGGTAGAGGGATCTCAATTGGGATAGTGTTAGACTTATTTATTTTCTTGGTGTTTTCTTCTCTTTGTTTGAGTAGTTGTTGCTGATACTTTGCTTTTGTTTTCTTGATTCTTCTCTTTTCCATGTCGCCGCAAGCAACAAGGCGGGCTTTGAGTTTGTCAACTTTGCCAGATGCTGTTTACTTTGCTTTGAGTACAAGTTTCACTGGGATAATCAATTCGTCAGCGCGGGGTTTCTGTCCAAGAATAAAGGTACCATGATCAATGAGGTTCTTGATTTCCATTTTGATTGCATGAAGCCAGGCAGAGCGGATGTCATCATCAAGTTTGAGGACAGCTTGAAAGGATTGGGGTTCTGGCAAGTATTTATCAACAGGATCATCATTTTCTGTAGATGTGTCAGCAGAGGCATCAAGGGTAAGCATGGCAGTGTGGATAGGATCAATGGATGGTGGTGATTCAGCACATTCTTGAAAGTAAAGTGTCATCTCTTTCTGAAGGGGTGTGTGTCTCTTCTGGTGATGAGTGAGATTGAGCAGTTGAGGTGCAGGTGGTGTTGGACCAGGTTGTAGATCATCATCATCAGTGTCATCATCATTGTCAATAGTCTCAGTAGGAGGGTGGTTTTCAACATTATTGGTGCTTGTGTTTAGGGCTTCTGAAGGGTCTTCTGTTGTGAGTTCTTCAATGAAGGAAGAAGGGTTGATTCCAAGGTTGGCAACAGATCCAGTTTGGTGAATGATAGTGGGTTCAGAATTCTTAACATTTTCAAGTCCATTAGGGTCCATGTGGGAGCGGATAGGAATGGCTCCAGCAAAGGGTTTGGAGTCAAAAGCAAGGACAGAGCTGAAATCTTCATCAAAATAAGCGTCACGGGTTGTGATAATTTGTTGGGGATGGTCCGGAGAGTAGACAAGCCAGCCAGCAGAGTTTTCAGGGAATCCAATAAATGTTCCACGGGATGCGCGTTGGAGTTGTTGCTTGTAAGTGATCAACTTGTTTTGAAAAGTTGGTTCATAACGTTTGAAATAGACTGGGCATCCAAATACACGGAAGTTGGTGAGGCTGGGTTTTTGGCCATAACTATAGTGGAAGGGAGTTGTGGGATTTCCATCTTGATCAGTAACATTCTTTGCAGGGCAAGCATTGACAACTTGGACTGCATAGGCATGAGCATGGTGAAAGAAGGCACCTCCAAGTCTGGCAGTGTTGAGCAGAGTGTTTGCAATGTTGTGGACTTCTCTCCATTTGGCTTCACAAATTCCATTCATTTCTTGATGTTGAGGGGCTGCAGCTTCAACTTTGATTCCAAGATTTGTGCAAGTTGAGATAAATTTGGCTGAAGTAAAGGCTGTTCCAGCATCAGTGCGGATAAAGCGGACAGATTGGGTGCGTCCACGAAGTTCTGATTGTGTGAGCCAAGATTGCAAGGCTGTAAGAATGGATAAAGTGCTTTCAGTGGGTAGTCCAATCCAACCAGTTAGTTTGCCAGGGGTTGTCACAATGAAAAGGTAAGCAGAATAGTTTGTGCTAGTTGTCAGGCCAAAACGGAATGGGTTTCTTAGAAGGTCAAGGTGAAGTTGGTGGAATGGTTCTGAACCTTGGCAGAGTGGGACTTTGCTTCTGGCGCATTTTTGGCTGATTGAGATTCTGATTGGCCAAGTTTGAGTGTCAGTGGCTGGTGACAAAATGTGGTCATTCCAAACATGGTGAAGGGATCCAGTCATAAGATTGCGGAAGTTGCAGTGTGCAAGGCAACGGGATGTGATCTCAAGTGGCAAGGTTGCAGTAGGTTGGTCTGGGTTTGGATTGGTTGAAGTGTCCAAGTGTTGCTCAAAAGTGATGGCAGGTGAGTTTGAAGTGTCATCAGAAGTTGTGTTGGGTTGTGAAATCATGGAGAAAGCTTGTTCAGAGGGTAACTCTTGAAGGATGGTTGGCCATGTGTATGTTGAATTATTGGGAAAACGGATTGTGGTTGCTCTGTTCTGGATGATGACTGTGAAGTTTTGGGTGGCAGAGATGGCAGTCAGGGAAAGCAGACAGTGGCTAAGACCTTCAATGTAGTAAACATCAGCAAGACCAAGGATAGCTTTCTCTCCTTCTGTGGTTGTGAAGAAACAGTCAGTTGTGCCTTTGAAAGTGGATATCTTGGTGGTTCCATCAGCAAGGGAAACAGGTACATGGCAGGGTTCAACATCATGCAGATCACTGAAAAGAGGAGTGTCGTGACTTGTGGCACCACTGTCAGGGAGCCAATTATCAAGATCTGGTGGTCCAAAGCGTTGATATGCAGACATGGGATCATCTGGAAAGTATTCAGTTGCATCAGTGTTGGGAGGTGAATGTGACATGGTAGGTATAAAATCATTGTCAGTCAGTGATGGGTTGATTTCCATTTGAGGCAAGTTGGTATCAGGCCAGATTGTTGGTGGTCCATTGTTAAAGACAGGGTTGTTGTTTGATGAAGCAAGGAAGGCTTGATGGTAATGAGTTGTTTCAGCATGAGGTGAAGATGAATCAGTGACAAAATAGGCTCTTTGATTTCTAGGAGCAGTGTTCTCATTATTGGCTGGTGACCTTGGATTTCCTCCATTCCTGTTATTGGTGTTCTGAGGTCTGTTATTTGCAGTTGGGCATTGTCTTGCATAGTGACCAGTTCTTCCACAATTGTTGCAAACAATGTTAGTGGCATTGTTGGGTGAAGGATTTCGCCAAAGTGGGGTGGAATTGCTCTGCGGTTGACGTTGATTGTTGGAGTTTGATGAAGTTGGTCGCAAGGGTGGTCGGTTGCCATGATTTGGTCTTGGTGGCGGAGGATTGCGACGATTGTTTTGGTGATTGTTCGGGCGGTTTGGATGCGAGTTTTGGTTGCTTTGGGGTCTGATTGGTGGCCGATTGCTGCTGCTGTTTTGTTGGGTATAAGGTCGCAGAATTGAGCTGAGAGCTTGATGTTGTCGCGGGGTGAATTGTTTTTGGAATGTCGGGCGATGGGCAGGGCGATGGAATTGTTGACGGGCAGCATTGGCATGTTGGTTATAATTGCGTTGATTTTGCGATGGCAAAGTTAGGCCACGGGATTCGTCAATATTCAAAAGATGGCTTTCAAGTTCGGAGAAAGCGGGCAATTCTTCATCGTTAAGTTCGGCTCTGCGGAGGTCAGCATCAAAGCGTTGGTATGAGGCAGCATAAAATGGTGATTACTTCCACCGCGAATGGCTCTTTTGATAAGTTCCGCGTCTGTATTGGGAATGCCGGCGTGGTAGCAATCGCGCGTCAAAACTCGGATGCGGTTTAAATAGGAGGTTGCAACTTCATTGTGACCTTGTTTGATTGAATAAAAGGCTTCTCTTGTGCGTTCAACATGATCTGGAGTAAGCGGAGCACAATGTTGGCGGAGAGCAAAGATTGCAGTTCTTGTATCTGGTGGGCCATCAATGATGTGTTTCTGGCAAGGGTCACAAACATGTGTAATGATTAGGTTGTAAATTGCAGTGCCAATGAAGGGATGGGAGTAGGAAATCTGTTTGGGCCAAAGATCAAAGACTTGGCGTGTCCAGGGAGAGATGTTGCAAACAATGCGGAGGTTGTCCATGAAGGCATTGAATTGTTGGCGTCGAGCAACAAGATCGGTTGGGTATGAAAGTTTCCGGAGATTGGCATTTTTGGCATATTTCAAAAGGGTTTTAGTTAAATCTTCAATGGGTGGATAAGTGAAGTCAGTTCTGGTTGAAGAAGTTAGTGCATCTGGGGATTGCAAAGGGATCTGAGGAGGGTCATCCTGTTGGTCTTCATTGTCTTCATCATCAGTAAAGAATGTTTCATGAATTGGAGGATAGGCAAAAGTTGGATGCTTTGCAGGTTCTGATTGCTTGTCCTTTGCTGCAGGTTTGGATGGCTTGGGTGTCTTAGGTGAGGATGTTTCAACTTGGGTGTCTGATTGCACAGATTTTGGTGACAGGATTTGTGTGACAGTGCGTGAAAGACATTTCAAAGGATTTTCAGCAGGAGTGTCAATTTCTTGAGCTTGGACGTCGGAAGATGGCTGATTTGTATCAATATTTGGCGTTTCGTGTCGGGAAATGTCAGTTTCGGACGAATTATCAGAAGTATCTGGATCTGCAGTTTCTGGTTCAATTTCAGGGGGATTTTCTTCTTGAAGAGACGATCTACGGGTGCGGACAACCATACGGGCTGTGTGTTCACAAAAAGATGATTCTTGTTTGTCCAATTGAAATCTTACTACATTACAATTACTGCTGTCCATTCTTGTAGCAATTACACCAATGTGTCTGTACAGGCAAGAGGGATCAGGTAAGTTGCAAGTAGTAACCTGGTTGTTCAAGAGACTAGTGTTCACACCAGACTCACCAGGAAGGTTGCTCAAGATATTGGGTTCAGACTCTTTGATGAAGGGATATTCAGGATGATTGTGTTGTTGCCAATAATATGAAAAAGGGTTGTGAGTGATCTGAGACAATGGGTTGCTGAGGGCATTCTCAAGGTGTGGGAGAGCCCAGGATCCATAGACATTGGTGGATCCACGTTTTGTAGTGATCACTTGGATGAGGCGAGTTGCAAGAGACAATGGAATGGTTTTGGGATCATCAATGACATGATAAACAGGGTTAGGTTGGCGCCAAAGTTGGCTAGGATTATTGGGACAAGTCCAGGGATTGGTAGCATAACAGGTGTTCATTGGAATGGAGGCTTGGTCACTGAAAAGCTGTTGGACTGTTGTGGTTGTGTAGGGTTTGATGGTCCTGTTGTGTTGATGAAAGATGATTGGTTTGTTCTCCTTGTTGTAGATGATAGGGAAAGTATGAGCACTTGGCAATGGAATGGGAAACTCAGTTGGGGAGCCTGAAGTGTAAAAAGGAGTTGACTGATGCTCTTGGGTGTTGCCTTGGTAGATAAGGACTTTGGTTGGCAAGGGTGTTTGAGGTAGGACACATTGAGGGTCAGTGATATTGATGTTTGAGACAACTCTGAACATGGTGTATTCATGATCTGGCAGGAAATCAATGGAGTGGTTAATGACATCTGTCTTGATGGGGTCAAAGTGAGACTTGAGGGTTGCATAATCACAGTTTCCAGTTGGGATGGTGAAGTTCTGAAGATCATTGGAAGTGAGTGGATGGCAGATGACAAAGTTGACGGCAATGGCAGTGGCTTTTGAGTCCATGGTTGATAGCTGTTCAGGTGTTGGTAATGTGGCCATTGGGAAGGCTGAGCAATTGTGATTCATGAGAAGATCAGCAGGAGGGAGGGAACCAATGCAGATGTTTGAGAGTTGCAAATGTAGGTCATCTCCAATTGTGAGTTTGGCAGTCAAAATTGCATGTTGGCGGAGTGTGGCTGAAATTAAGACACGGGCAACATGGGAAGCAGGGGGAGATATTCCAGTTGTATGTTCTCCAAAACCGTTAACAAGCGGTGAATGAGTGAATGCAATGAGATATGCAGAGTCCAAATGTGCAGGAGTTTGAATATGGCAAGTCCTGGTGCTGTCCAAAGTGGTATCATAGGGACTGGGAGTTAGTTGCTGATCTTGAAAGAATTTGATGATGAAGCGTGGGACATCTCTGAAGTTACTTCGGTTTGGGAAAAGACGTCGAGCGGTCGCAAAAGTTGGGATATTGCAAATGATATCAGCAAGTTCAGGCGGTTGATGAGGGCATGAAGATGTTTGTCCCTGAATATAAAGGTGAATGAGGTACATCATTTTGAAGGCATAAAGGATGGATAGGGAGCATTCATGTCCAAAGGATCCAGGTTCATAGTCACTCAAAAGGGATACAAATAATGATGGGATGCCATTGGTGAGTTGAGATCTGTGCTCAGAAGAAAGATTGTCCATGACCAAATTGGTAGTTCTGTTGAAAGTATGTTGGATGAATTGAATGAATTCCTCTTGATTGGGGTCTTTGTCAGATCCAGCAATTAAAATGGGATAGAGATTGCACATGAGGAGGCGAAGATGTTCGGTCGTCAAGTCGCAAATGCATTGTTTGGTGGCTGGATTTGACTGAATATAACAAAGGCAGAAGCTTGCAGCTGTGATACTTGAATCAACACATGTTGGAAGGTTGCACATGGTGATTGGCCCATTGATGTCATCCTGAAGAGTTGCATCAGCATAGAAAAGAAGTGAGGCATGTGGATTGGTTCTGGAATCCAAATCAGAATGGTGTTGCAAAAAGGGAATATGATGGATTGGGTCCAAGATATTGTCTTCAGGGGAAGGGATGTGCAGTTTGTCAAGGTGGTATGGAAGCTCCAAAGTTTCATCATCATCAGATAGCTCAAGAAATGCTGTGATTCCAGTGGTTGTGGAAAGGCAATCAAAGGTACTGTCATGGCTGCTGCTCAAATTGGAAAACAAGGGACTGAAAAGTTCTGAATTGAGACTGACTGCCGGAGATGGTGGTGCATCAAGATTCCTGGGTCCAGAGGTGTTGAAGGTTTTCAAATCATTGATCTGACATGGTTGTGTTTTGTGTCTGCTGGAAGGAGTTGAAGGGGTCTCAGTTTCATCATCATCAATTGAAATGGTGAATGGGATTGCAGCATTGATGGGAGGCTTAACATAAAAAGGGTTGGCAACATTGATGGGAGTTGCAAATTGCCTGGGTTGCTGGGATGACTTGGCTGGTGGTAACAATCTTGCTGGTCTTGGAATATTTTTCGTCATTATTATATTTTTGGTAGCTTTTCTGGTTGTCATCCTGTCCATGAGAGTTAGGGAATCCATTGTTTTGACTGTGAAGGAATCTGGGATAAATGAGCTGGTGCCTGTGCTGTCATCATTGTCTGAGGAATCTGGGACTGAGCAGGTAGAGTTTTGATTCATTGGGGGTGCACCAAGTTGTTTTTGAGATTCCTTTTTGTCGCCGTTGCTTTGTTCTTCAACTTCAACGTCAGCGGGAGCTTTTTGTGCTTTGGTGGGCAGTGTCTGGTTGCGAACGGAAAGGCATAATTGATTGGGACACGGGCAGTAAATGGAGACGACACTTGAAGCATTAACTACGTCACTATCGTTGTCGTCATCGTCATCGTCATCCATATCGTCATCGCGATAAATGTTGGTTGTGGAACGAGCTGGAACATCGTCAGACGCGTCAGTCATTTCGGAAGTCGGGGTTGGCGCGCGCGGACGGAGAGGGGTGGGTAGGATCTCAAAACCGGTCGGACGCAAGATGACGTTTGCGTTATGGGGGAAAATATGGACGGATGGGCTGCCAAAAGTTGCAGCCGCAGTACTGAAAGAAATCTGTACAATGGCAGTTCGGCGTGGAGGTCCAATATGTCCTAAGTCCAGGACTCTTGGGAGCTGATGGTGCGAATCACCACGATCATGGTCGTGGTCGGAAATTGGGAATTGGGGGTCCGCCATGGGGTCGCTTTGAGCAGCGATATCTCCGGATTGGTCGCTCCAATTTTGGTAAGTGGCAGCTTGTTTTGCAGGTCTTGGAGCGCCTGAGGAGTTTCTAACCTTTTTTGTCGTGCGCGTCATCGCAGGTCCCACGTAATTGATTTGATGCGTTCCACTTTCAAGAACATATTGGCGGGTTTTGTAACGAATCTCTGGCTGTTTTTGCGTCTGAAAACGCATCCTTTTCGCAGGGGGAACATCAGGGGAGCAAGCTGGGACGTCGGAGTCATCGAATTGTCGCTTTCTGGTGGATTTTGGGCGGGTGGGAGCTGGAATTTTGCGGTCGTCGTCACTGCGAACGCTGTAATCGTCGTCGTCGACGTCGCTTTCATCGAATAAGCCTGTCTGGGGTTGGTGGCTGCGCGCAGGGGTGGAATGGTGAGTGTTTACAACGTCTGGAATGTACTCCTGCTTGATTTTCATTGCTGTGTGAGTTGGGAAGCGCTCTGGAGTCGCGCTGTCGATGGCCTCGGCGTTGCTAGCCGCTTCATCGTTGTCATCGTCGGCGGAAAAGGTAGCCCTGAATGTTTTGTTGCGCCCAATAGGAGTTGTAAGGATGCCCTGGGAGAAAGTTGCACTCGGAGTTGTCGCGTTCGATGGCCTCGGCGATGACGGCCGCTTCATCGTTGTTAGTTTCGTAGGTAATTGCAGCATGAGTAGTGGGAAGCTTCTTCTTCTTAGTCTTTGTGTTAGTAAAGTTCATTGTGGCTCTCTTTGAGCGAGTTAGATAAAGGGTGGGATGGGTGGGCGTAGCGGCAGGAATGTTGGCATCTGTGCTCATGACGACTGGAGGCTCCGTTTTGGAGGCAAAAAAGGGGGACGAGTCCTTCTTCTTCGACTTCTTGTCAGCTTTCGTAAGGTTGAAGTGAATGGTGGGCATGGTGGTTGGGGCTGAAATGATGCTGCTGGAGGGGCTGGGGCTGCTAACTAAGTTCTTAAATATTTGTATGCACTTTGAATCTGGGGGAGCTCTGTTGAAAAATTCTGTTATTTTCAGTTGCTCAGATCTGACAGTTTAGATGGAAGCATAACTGAATTCCTGAGCCTAACTAACCTGAAGGTATCAGAGTTAAAAAGGGCAGAGGATGCCTGCCTAAGTCGGTTGATTCTAGGCGAGTGAACCATGATAGATTCTGCGTGCGAGCGCGGAGTGGAGGCCAGACCATGGTTAAATCGGGCGCACGCCAGACCGGGGTCGCAGGCAGGTGGTGACGTCACGGTCGCTACAGTACGAACGTTGGCCGGTGCTACGGTTTCAGGACTACTGGATGCTACGCTAGCGACAGAGGAAGCGGGAGTGCTAGTAGCAAACGCGACGGTATACGCGTGGTAGTCTACGGGACGGGTATACTGAGCTACGGTATGACTAGGCGTAACTGCAGTACATGTAGACGAAGACACAGTGCTAGTAGGCGTAGCGACTGTGCTAGTATCTGTAGGTACGATGCAAGTAGATGGTGCTTACTATACAATAAATGTCAAGTTCGGTCGCGTACTCTGTATTCAAACTTTATATCTTTATATCATGTGACGTCGGACTTGGCACCCAATGAAGTACGCAATGGCTAAATTAATCGCAGCAGGGTTTCGTACATTTTTATCCCAATTGGTGCCCTCTGAACAAGGGTACATGCATGTACTACATACGCGTTCTAGTAATAAATTACAGAAACAATAATACTTGAGTTAGGTCCGACGGAAAAATGGCATGCATGGCATTGGCAATCTTCCTCCTGTGGCTGTTGTTGTCGCTACCTCTTTCAATCTTGTGCGATGACATAGAGGAAATCGCTGCTATTAATCCTCAGCCACTGCTTGACCAATTGCTGTCGTCAGACTGTTGGTGCGATGCTGATGGTGCCTGCCCAGACTGTGACGTCGCACGCATTGCTTACCTCATTATCGTCCACAACAATCGCACACTTGAGGATGCTACACCTCTATTTCGAGCCATTCGGTCGCCTTACAATCTCATTTTTGTTCACGTCGATTTGAAACTTGACTTCAATGTCTACCGCCACTCATCGCTGCGTGAAGAAATCATTGCCTGTCCCTGCGGATCGGAAGTGATTGTGGATTCAGTTCACTCGGCCCAATGGTCGGCCTGGAGTATGAATGATCCATTATTTTGGGGTATGGAGCAAGCCTTGCTGCGGGGAGATCAGTGGGATGTCTTCATCAACCTTTCCGGAGATTCCATGCCTGTCTACACTCCCGCGGTCATTGGTCGGCTCTTTGCAAATGAACTCAAGGGGATCAATTTTGCCACTTCGAGCTCATGTGAAACTGGTTTCTTACCCACCAACGTTTATCACTTTCCAGACTGGTGGCACAAACGAAGGCACTACACCAGAAATCCAGGAGGTGATGTTGAAATCGACTTTGTCAATGACGAAGGTCATAACGACTCAATTACCATGCAAATTCACTTTGGGTCTCAATGGGTTGCTCTACTCCCTGATTTCTGTTCCTACGTCATACAGTCCTTGGCTCGACCGGACAGTTTGGTGAGCCGCTTTCGTGATTATTTGATTGCAGCGGGACGCCTTATGACCGATGAAACCTTTATCGCCACGCTCCTCATGCACGTGGCCCCGTTCAACGAAACGACATTACCACCGGTCCTAGCCAACGGCTCTCTCGCTACTCGACCGGAAATGACGGCATTGCGTTATGAGCGCATGGACGAACACGTTCCCAGCGCATTTGGCGTGGTTCCGCTTCGTCAACATTACGATGTTCCCAAGTCTGCAATGGTGGACGCTCCGAAACCTTGGGGACCCTACTTTTTGGGAATTTACGACTTGCGCTCGATACGAAGAACAGGAGCGCTGTACATTCGCAAAGTTAGCGAGTTGGTGGAACCCAATTTGTACCAAATCTTGCCCGCTGCGAGAGTCGAGGATATTCCAAGTTTGTTCTGGCCGAACGAGGTGAAAGTCAGCGAAAAGGTTGATTGGATTCAACGTATGGAAGATGTAAAACGCAAAATTCTAGAGGAAGAAGCCGCAAAGGAAAAGCGGGAACAAGAAGCCAAACGACACTCTCATACGCAGCCAGGACGAAATTCGTCGGCAGCTGTGGACGAGTAAATGATTCCTTTGATTAGGAGGTGGGCACAGGATCCCTTCTTACCATTACGACCGCTTCGAATCTGCATTGTGCTACACAGCCATTCTGGATTGCTCCAGATTCCGGACATACATAGTTTTGATTTTGTGAATGTAAATGCCTCTGTTCTAAACACTGCCTTTGTCACTGGAAATAGAATTGCGTTCGCTGTTTGTCGTTGAAGCGCTGACCTGCTCACATATTCGGGCAGATTTAAAAGCACTTAGGGAACGTGGTGGTCGTGGTACAGATTACTTTATTACTTTTACTTTTTACTTTATTACTTTACTTTACTTTACTTTACTTTACTTTTACTTTTACTTTTACTTTATTACTTTACTTTTACTTTACTTTTACTTTACATAATAAGATTTTCTTTTCGGTCCGGACGAAATACTGCCGTAGCCCAGATAGGGAAAGCCCGGCCAGACAATTGTCGTCCCAGTCATTTAACGTCTCTATTGCCGCACGAAACTATTCGTACTCACTGAAGCAATAAAGCCCGCCCGGCCAGACAATTGTCGTCCCAGTCATTTAACGTCTCTATTGCCGGACGAAACTATTAGTACTCATTGCCGTAGCCATACAGTGTATGTACCGATACTAAGCCCGGCCAGACAATTGTCGTCCCAGTCATTTAACGTCTCTATTGCCGGACGAAACTATTAGCAATCATTGCCGTAGCCATACAGTGTATGTACCGATACTACTGAAGCAATGAGTACCGATACTACTGAAACAACCACACTGTACCAGAGTACTCGAGTACATCAATAAACTCCGCCAGCCGGTCCTTTAACGTCTCTATTGCTGGACGAAACAATTAGTACTCAGTGCCGTAGGCATACAGTGTATGTACCGATACTAATGAAGCAATGAGTACCGATACAACCACACTACCAGTACAACAATAAACTCCGCCAGTAGCACAGATCAACGCGGCCCACGTCCCTATTGCCGGACGAAACTATTAGCAATTAGCACTCATTGCCGCCGTAGGCATACAGTGTATGTACCGATACTGACTGAAGCAATGAGTACCGGCGATACTGCAGTACTGAAACAACCACACTACCAGTACAACAATAAACTCCGCCAGTATGTATAGCCCAGATCAACGCGGCCTTGGGCCGCACATATCCAGTCTGGTTACTTTACATAATAAGATTTTCTTTTCGGTCCGGACGAAATACTGCCGTAGCCCAGATAGGGAAAGCCCGGCCAGACAATTGTCGTCCCAGTCATTTAACGTCTCTATTGGTGTACGAAACTATTAGTACTCACTTACGCAATAAAGCCGGCCCGGCCAGACAATTGTAGTCCCTGTCATTTAACGTCTCTATTGCCGGCACGAAACTATTAGTACTCACTGAAGCAATAAAGCCCGGCCAGACAATTGTCGTCCCAGTCATTTAACGTCTCTATTGTCGTCCCAGTCCTTTAACGTCTATACTGCCGGACGAAACTATTAGTACTCATTGCCGTAGGCATACAGTCGATGTACAGATACTACTGAAGCAATTAGTACTGATACTACAATTATGGTGCCGGTCCTTTAACGTCTCTATTGCCGGACGAAACTCTTTGTACTCAATGTCATAGGCATACAGTAGATGTACTGATACTACCAAAACAACGTAGGCATACAGTATGTACTGGGACTACTAAAACAACCACACTATCAGTAATCTAAAAAGACTAAACATCTTTACAGAATCAACGCGGCCGGTACAACAATAAACTAAAGACTGAACATCCAAACAGAATCAACACGGCCTTGGGCCGCACATATCCAGTTACTTTACATAATAAGATTTTCTTTTCGGTCCGGACGAAATACTGCCGTAGCCCAGATAGGGAAAGCCCGGCCAGACAATTGTCGTCCCAGTCATTTAACGTCTCTATTGGCGTACGAAACTATTAGTACTCACTTAAGCAATAAAGCCCGCCCGGCCAGACAATTGTAGTCCCTGTCATTTAACGTCTCTATTGCCGGACGAAACTATTAGTACTCATTGCCGTAGCCATACAGTGTATGTACCGATACTAAGCCCGGCCAGACAATTGTCGTCCCAGTCATTTAACGTCTCTATTGCCGGACGAAACTATTAGCAATCATTGCCGTAGCCATACAGTGTATGTACCGATACTACTGAAGCAATGAGTACCGATACTACTGAAACAACCACACTGTACCAGAGTACTCAAGTACAGCAATAAACTCCGCCAGCCGGTCCTTTAACGTCTCTATTGCTGGACGAAACAATTAGTACTCAGTGCCGTAGGCATACAGTGTATGTACCGATACCACTGAAGCAATGAGTACCGATACAACCACACTACCAGTACAACAATAAACTCCGCCAGTAGCACAGATCAACGCGGCCCACGTCTCTATTGCCGGACAAAACTATTATAGCAATTAGCACTCATTGCCGCCGTAGGCATACAGTGTATGTACTGATACTGACTGAAGCAATGAGTACCGGCGATACTGCAGTACTGAAACAACCACACTACCAGTACAACAATAAACTCCGCCAGTATGTATAGCCCAGATCAACGCGGCCTTGGGCCGCACATATCCAGTCTGGTTACATAATAAGATTTTCTTTCCGTTCCGGACGAAATACTGCCGTAGCCCAGATAGGAAAAGCCCGGCCAGACAATTGTCGTCCCAGTCATTTAACGTCTCTATTGCCGACGAAACTATTAGTACTCACTGACGCAATAAAGCCCGCCCAGACAATTGTCGTCCCAGTCATTTAACGTTTGTCGTCCCAGTCATTTAACGTCTCTATTGCCGGACGAAACTATTAGTACTCATTGCCGTAGCCATACAGTGTATGTACCGATACTACTGAAGCAATGAGTACCGATACTACCGGTCCGGACGAAATACTGCCGTAGCCCAGATAGGGAAAGCCCGGCCAGACAATTGTCGTCCCAGTCATTTAACGTCTCCATTGCCGTACGAAACTATTAGTACTCACTTAAGCAATAAAGCCCGCCCGGCCAGACAATTGTAGTCCCTGTCATTTAACGTCTCTATTGCCGGACGAAACTATTAGTACTCATTGCCGTAGCCATACAGTGTATGTACCGATACTAAGCCCGGCCAGACAATTGTCGTCCCAGTCATTTAACGTCTCTATTGCCGGACGAAACTATTAGTACTCATTGCCGTAGCCATACAGTGTATGAAGTATGTACCGATACTACTGAAGCAATGAGTACCGATACTACTGAAACAACCACACTGTACCAGAGTACTCGAGTACATCAATAAACTCCGCCAGCCGGTCCTTTAACGTCTCTATTGCTGGACGAAACAATTAGTACTCAGTGCCGTAGGCATACAGTGTATGTACCGATACTACTGAAGCAATGAGTACCGATACAACCACACTACCAGTACAACAATAAACTCCGCCAGTAGCACAGATCACCGCGGCCCACGTCTCTATTGCCGGACGAAACTATTAGCAATTAGCACTCATTGCCGCCACCATTTGAGTTGTTTGCCAAGTCTGAAGTCACTCCTAACCTCAATCACTTCCAACCATTTGGATGTCCTGTCTTTGTCCTTGACAACATGATGCAATCTGGGAAGAAGCTGCCCAAGTGGGAAGTCAGATCAAGGATGGGTGTCTACCTTGGAATGTCTATGCAACATGCAAGGAGTGTGGCTCTGGTTCTCAACCTGAAGACTGGTCATGTCTCACCTCAATTTCATGTCACCTTTGATCCAAAGTTTGAAACAGTCAGGCAGTCCATGGGCAACTTGTCTCCTCATTCAGAATGGCAGAAGATGTGTGGCTTCACTACCCCAACGACTTCCAAGAATCAAGGCTTCAACCAATCTACTCCAGACCAGGCAGCGCAACCGCGTGCTCCTTTCATGGAATTCAATCTGGAACCAGGGGAAGAAGTCAATGAGGGAGAGGGTCAAGCCTTTCTAACACCACTACCACAGTCTGAGGGAGAGGAGCAAGTTCAAGAACCTCAAGCACAACAACCCAGGAGGTCTCCAAGGCTCAACAAGGTCACAGAGGGCGAAGCAACAGTCAAGAACTCACAAGCATCAGCCAGAGGATCAAAAGTCTTGGAGGTGTGGTATAATCTGGAAGCCAAGTTGGAAACCAAGCTCCCTTATCATGTGGCCTTTGAAACCATCAAGGAATGGGTGAACATTGAAGGAGGGGAGCATCCTATGCTTGCCTATGCTGCATCAGCAGATCCAGACACCATGTACTACCATGAGGCCATGAGGGAGCCAGACAGAGCAGAATTCATCAAAGCCATGCAAAAGGAAGTCATGAGTCACACTGAGAATGGAGTTTGGGAGTTGGTACCAAGGTCATCAGTTCCTGAGGGAGTCAAGATTCTTCCGGCAGTGTGGGCAATGAAACGCAAGCGCAGGATTGCAACTCGTGAAGTCTACAAGTGGAAAGCCAGGCTCAACATTGATGGATCCAAGCAAGAGGAAGGTGTCAATTACTGGGAGACCTTCTCACCTGTGGCATCCTGGGCAGCCATCAGGATGGTGCTCATCACTACCCTGATTCATGGTTGGTACACCAAACAGATTGACTTCGTGTTGGCTTACACCCAAGCAGATGTGGAATGTGAACTTTACATGGCCATCCCAAAGGGCTTTGAAGTGGAGGGTGAAGCTCAAGACTTTGTCCTCAAGCTCAAGAAGAATTTGTTTGGGCAGAAGCAAGCTGGCAGAGTGTGGAACCAGCATTTGGTGGACAAACTCAAGGAAGTTGGGTTCATCCAAAGTGAAGTTGACGAGTGTCTCTTCTACAAGGGCAAGTCAATGTTTGTTCTCTACACAGATGATTCAATCCTGGCAGGACCTGATCCTCAAGAGTTGGATGACATTATCAAAGAGATGGCGGCAGTTGGACTCAAGCTCACTGTGGAAGGAGACATCTCAGACTTTCTTGGAGTGCAAATTGACAGAATCAATGACAAGACCTTCAACCTATCTCAGCCTCACCTCATCAATGATGTCATCAAGGAATTAAGGTTGGATGGGAAGGATGTCGCTATCAAGAAGACAACTGGAGCTTCCAGCAACACCCTGTGCAGGCACTTAAACTCTCCTCCCTTTGATGATCACTTCAATTATCGGCGGGTCATTGGACAGTTGAACTATCTTGAAAAGTGCTCCAGGCTCGACATCTCTTGTGCTGTGCATCAAGGCGCCAGGTTTGTTTCCAATCCAAGGTTTGAACATGGCAAAGCATTGAAGTGGCTGGGCAGGTACCTGGTTGGCTCAAGAGACAAGGGGATGATCTATTCTCCAGGCAACCAAAGCTTTGAGGTCTATGTGGATGCTTCTTTCACAGGTGATTGGGATCCAGAGAATGCTGACTGGGATACAGACACTGCAAGGTCCAGAACTGGATATGTGATTCTTTATGCCAATTGTCCAGTCATCTGGGCATCCAAGCTTCAGTCAGAGATTGCTTTATCAACAACTGAGAGTGAATACTTGGCAATTTCAGCAGCAACCAGAGAGGTGCTTCCTTTAATGGAGTTGATTCAGGAAATGCAAAGGCATGAATGTGGATTGACAGCAACAACACCTCAGCTTCATTGCAGGGTCTTTGAGGACAACAGTGGTGCAGTGGAATTGGCTGCAAGTGTCAAGAATCCGAAAATGCGTCCGCGAACGCGCCACATCAACACAAAGTATCATCACTTCAGAAGCAAGGTGCAAGATGGTACCATTTCAATTCATCAAGTCTCAACTGAAGACATGCTTGCTGATATTCTCACCAAGGTTTGCAATGAGCAGATTCACACTAAGTTGAGGAAGCAATTGATGGGTTGGTAATCGGAAGACTTCGTCGAGCGAGTGAGGGGAGTAAAAGAAAAACCACTGTGTCAGCACTTACCGTCGTGTGGATACTCTATCTCTCCTTTCGTCCGTCCGTCAACCAAAGTTTCTCCGATGCGTCACGACTCGTCACAGCTCGGTTCGTATCGCCTGCCGAGCTACAAATGGGGAACTATTCACATGGTTCCTGGTTACAAATGGGAATTATCCACATGATTCATTCACATGGTTCCTAGTCACAACCATACATGTTCTACATCATCCTACACATGTTCCTCAGCAAAGAACAATCAAAGAACAAGCAAAGAACAAAGAAGAACAGCTTTCATTCAATCATGGAGCTCGCATTTCGATTCGTGTTTTTCATTATTTCATGATCTCACAATTAATCAATAATCAATTCTTACAAGCCTAAGTTCAGTTTAATTCGTCGAGCCCTAGTTTGCAGCCTCAACGCCGCGAATAATACTTTAGTACTCAGTGCCGTAGGCATACAGTGTATGTACCGATACTACTGAAGCAATGAGTACCAATACAACCACACTACCAGTACAACAATAAACTCCGCCAGTAGCACAGATCAACGCGGCCCACCTCTCTATTGCCGCCGTACATAGGCATACAGTGTATGTACCGATACTGACTGAAGCAATGAGTACCGGCGATACTGCAGTACTGAAACAACCACACTACCAGTACAACAATAAACTCCGCCAGTAGCCCAGATCAACGCGGCCTTGGGCCGCACATATCCAGTCTGGTTACATAATAAGATTTTCTTTCCGTTCCGGACGAAATACTGCCGTAGCCCAGATAGGAAAAGCCCGGCCAGACAATTGTCGTCCCAGTCATTTAACGTCTCTATTGGCGTACGAAACTATTAGTACTCACTGAAGCAATAAAGCCCGCCCGGCCAGACAATTGTAGTCCCTGTCATTTAACGTCTCTATTGCCGGACGAAACTATTAGTACTCATTGCTGTAGCCATACAGTGTATGTACCGATACTAAGCCCGGCCAGACAATTGTCGTCCCAGTCATTTAACGTCTCTATTGCCGCACGAAACTATTAGTACTCATTGCCGTAGCCATACAGTGTATGTACCGATACTACTGAAGCAATGAGTACCAATACTACTGAAACAACCACACTGTACCAGAGTACTCGAGTACATCAATAAACTCCGCCAGCCGGTCCTTTAACGTCTCTATTGCTGGACGAAACAATTAGTACTCAGTGCCGTAGGCATACAGTGTATGTACCGATACTACTGAAGCAATGAGTACCGATACAACCACACTACCAGTACAACAATAAACTCCGCCAGTAGCACAGATCACCGCGGCCCACGTCTCTATTGCCGGACGAAACTATTAGCAATTAGCACTCATTGCCGCCGTTGGCATGCAGTGTATGTACCGATACTGACTGAAGCAATGAGTACCGGCAATACTGCACTACTGAAACAACCACACTACCAGTACAACAATAAACTCCGCCAGTATGTATAGCCCAGATCAACGCGGCCTTGGGCCGCACATATCCAGTCTGGTTACTTTTACTTTACGTAATAAGATTTTCTTTTCGGTCCGGACGAAATACTGCCGTAGCCCAGATAGGGAAAGCCCGGCCAGACAATTGTCGTCCCAGTCATTTAACGTCTCTATTGGCGTACGAAACTATTAGTACTCACTGAAGCAATAAAGCCCGCCCGGCCAGACAATTGTAGTCCCTGTCATTTAACGTCTCTATTGCCGGACGAAACTATTAGTACTCATTGCCGTAGCCATACAGTGTATGTACCGATACTAAGCCCGGCCAGACAATTGTCGTCCCAGTCATTTAACGTCTCTATTGCCGGACGAAACTATTAGTACTCATTGCCGTAGCCATACAGTGTATGAAGTATGTACCGATACTACTGAAGCAATGAGTACCGATACTAATGAAACAACCACACTGTACCAGAGTACTCGAGTACATCAATAAACTCCGCCAGCCGGTCCTTTAACGTCTCTATTGCTGGACGAAACAATTAGTACTCAGTGCCGTAGGCATACAGTGTATGTACCGATACTACTGAAGCAATGAGTACCGATACAACCACACTACCAGTACAACAATAAACTCCGCCAGTAGCACAGATCACCGCGGCCCACGTCTCTATTGCCGGACGAAACTATTAGCAATTAGCACTCATTGCCGCCGTTGGAATACAGTGTATGTACCGATACTGACTGAAGCAATGAGTACCGGCGATACTGCACTACTGAAACAACCACACTACCAGTACAACAATAAACTCCGCCAGTATGTATAGCCCAGATCAACGCGGCCATGGGCCGCACATATCCAGTCTGGTTACATAATAAGATTTTCTTTTCGGTCCGGACGAAATACTGCCGTAGCCCAGATAGGGAAAGCCCGGCCAGACAATTGTCGTCCCAGTCATTTAACGTCTCTATTGGCGTACGAAACTATAAGTACTCACTGAAGCAATAAAGCCCGCCCGGCCAGACAATTGTAGTCCCAGTCATTTAACGTCTCTATTGCCGGACGAAACTATTAGTACTCATTGCCGTAGCCATACAGTGTATGTACCGATACTACTGAAGCAATGAGTACCGATACTACTGAAACAACCACGCTGTACCAGAGTACTCGAGTACATAAATAAACTCCGCCAGCCGGTCCTTTAACGTCTCTATTGCTGGACGAAACAATTAGTACTCAGTGCCGTAGGCATACAGTGTATGTACCGATACTACTGAAGCAATGAGTACCGATACAACCACACTACCAGTACAACAATAAACTCCGCCAGTAGCACAGATCAACGCGGCCCACGTCTCTATTGCCGGACGAAACTATTAGCAAATAGCACTCATTGCCGCCGTTGGCATACAGTGTATGTACCGATACTGACTGAAGCAATGAGTACCGGCGATACTGCACTACTGAAACAACCACACTACCAGTACAACAATAAACTCCGCCAGTATGTATAGCCCAGATCAACGCGGCCTTGGGCCGCACATATCCAGTCTGGTTACATAATAAGATTTTCTTTCCGGTCCGGACGAAATACTGCCGTAGCCCAGATAGGGAAAGCCCGGCCAGACAATTGTCGTCCCAGTCATTTAACGTCTCTATTGCCGCACGAAACTATTCGTACTCACTGAAGCAATAAAGCCCGCCCGGCCAGACAATTGTCGTCCCAGTCATTTAACGTCTCTATTGCCGGACGAAACTATTAGTACTCATTGCCGTAGCCATACAGTGTATGTACCGATACTGAGCCCGGCCAGACAATTGTCGTCCCAGTCATTTAACGTCCCTATTGCCGGACGAAACTATTAGTACTCATTGCCGTAGCCATACAGTGTATGTACCGATACTGAGCCCGGCCAGACAATTGTCGTCCCAGTCATTTAATGTCTCTATTGCCGGACGAAACTATTAGTACTCATTGCCGTAGCCATACAGTGTATGTACCAATACTACTGAAGCAATGAGTACCGATACTACTGAAACAACCACACTGTACCAGAGTACTCGAGTACATAAATAAACTCCGCCAGCCGGTCCTTTAACGTCTCTATTGCTGGACGAAACAATTAGTACTCAGTGCCGTATGGCTGGGTGCAAATAAAAAGTACTTTGGGTAGCCATCGTAGCTCTCGTACAATATATTTTTAGTTATCAATTTGTCTATGATGAACACCAGAAAGATTTCTGTATAAAGAAGCTACGATATTGAATATTTTGAAAGCATGCTCTTCTGAATTCGCAGACGAGAGAAGTGTCTCATTCTTCCCAAAAAAAGCACATCATCACTCATCCATTCATTGCCTCCATGATGAACTTGTAGTCAAAGTCAAATGCGCAACGGTGGGTTTTGAAGTTGTTGATCAACTTGTCAACAGCCACCGGGCCATACTTGAGGCAATCATGGCGAGTTTGAGCATCCACTTGTCCTGAATCAATAGCATGGTAAGCCATCAAGTATTGTCGTGCCCGACGTGCGTATTTTCTGACTCTCTCAATGGTTATTACTTCTTCTGACAGGCAATGATGTAGACTGGATTTGAAGTTGTCCTTCCCTCTCTTTTCAGCAAGGCTAAACCGTCGATATTCGCCCTTTGCCCCGCCCCAGATGTACTCCACACCCTCTCCTGCGAGTTCGGCGTGGCACTTTGGTGTCAGGAGAACCTCGGTACCGAGACGCTTTGCAATGTGCTGAAGCATTCCCTCTTCGTTGACAAAATCGTGACATAAACCCATGATATGCCGTAAGCTTGTACTGTAGTCAACAACAGTCCCAAAGTCGTCCTTCTTTCCGGTAAGTGAGTACTGCTTGATCCGTGTGCTGTCAATTTTACCTCGCTCCCACAACACTTGTAATAACCCCTTCGCTTTCCCCATCCAACCCTCCTTGATTTTTTCAGCTGTTCTTGTGCATGCAATGTCATTAGCTCTGCAAAGGTCAACCAGTTCTCGTTTTTTTGCCTTTTGTCAATATGCCTCGGCTTCGAAGTTCAAGCTCAAGTTCCGCTCGATTGCGTTCGATAACGTTCTCGACAGGTCTCAAGATTGGAATCTGATGTTGTCGACAGAGATCCCTCAACTGTCTTGTAGTTCTTTGTGAAGTGGCATCCTCCTCCGCTATGCCTTTCTTTCCAAGCTCTTCCTTCATTTCGGTGTTTGTGAGTTTCACGTTGTTAAACGTGCCGTATCGCTTGTCGTGGCGGCATTCATCTCTCTGAGAATCCGAAAGCCAGAACGGACCACTATCTGATTCGCTGAAGACAAGCGACTGTGTATCTCCAGGCTCCAAGGTTCGGGGGAAGCTGCCGAGGTATCCCTCTTCTTGTTCGATAAGCGTTGTTCGCATGTGCGATGCCTTCCCTCCGTAAGAACGATTCATCCGAAGATGGTTGAGACCATCGGGTCTTTGTTTTGCATGCCCTGAACTGTGATCAAAAAGAAAAATGAAGTCGTATTGTGGATGCATGACTCGTAGTACATCAACTGCATCCTCGAATTGGATAACCATGTTGTTGTAATTCCAATAGCCCTCCCGATTCTCACCATACTCGAAGAATAAGAGGAATGGAGACTTGGATTTTGTAAGTGGCATTTTTTTCGAGCATCCGTGAACTTCGATTGCTGCTTCTTCATCTGCATATACTTGTCCTAACCGTTGCTCATTCACTTCGTCCAGAACCATATCGCTTATCTCGCGAATAATCCCATGCTCTCGTGTTACAAATGCAGAGACCATTATTCCTGAGCCTTCGTCCTTCGGAAGAAGGGCTCGTTGGCCACCTGGAGCGACCCACATCTTGTGGGAGAAGAGGAACTGCTTAAAGATGGCCTCATCTTGGCCAACATAGATCACAGGTTTTGCGGCAATCGGCTTTCGAATGCTTAGGTTCCCGCCAAAGGGATACCCAGCTAATTTTTCTTCAAAATGATACGAGACGTCAACATGATACTCAATCATGTCTATCCCGTCATCATCAACATAGATGTAACCGCAATTAGTTGGAATTTGTTCAAGACTTTCCATTCTTTTCGATTCTTCCAATGTCATCTGTATCCATCGGTGTGCTTGCACTTCACTTGCTAGGTACTTCCTTGTGAACACTGGGCGGTACGCAAGGGTCTCGGGTCTCTCGTGACCGTCGACGAAGTAGTGCTTTTCCCGCTTCTTAAATCGGAAGCCAACAGCATACATCCATCTTGCGATTGTAGTGATTCCTAGGGTCTTGAGGCCATATCTTTGGAGAAACAAATCCTTTAGAGTGTTAGGAGGAACCTCTACTGTATCAAGGACTAGACTTGGGGTCGGTGCGTTGTCGTTTGCACAAGTACTAGCATTGGTATCTTGTCGCTCCGTACCATCATCATCAAACAAACCATTCAGTACTGCTTTTGACAAAAGCTTCGGAAGGAGGTCTTGATGCACAAAGTTGTACATTAATTCAACGCAAAGATCTTGAATGTGCGCCACCCCATGTTTCTTGAATGCCTCCAACGCATCCGGATTGTCGCGAAAGAACGGTGGAATCAGCAGCTTCGCCTCCGGAGTCGAACAAAAGAAATGTCGGTGTTTCGCCAGTTTCCTATGCCATCTTGCTAATGTTCTAAAGTTTGTATAGTACTCAATTCCAACATCATTCATTCGCTCAATTGCAAACACGAGGCATTTCTTCCATGTCCATTGTGTCTTCATGTCACCGGTAACGTGGCATACAAATTGACGTAAGGCCAAGGCAATGTACATACTCCGCAATCGCAGTGTGTGTATGTCTGATTCGGAGTAGGGGCATGTCTCCATGCTCCAAGACCCTGGCTCAACAACGTTTGCCCAAGTTTTTCCATTCCTATTCACCGACTCTAGCAGCTCAATGCGATCAAGCACGATTGATTTCACATTCCATCGTTTCATAGATGACGGCAGAAGGAGCAAAGATTTTGCGTGCATCACCAGATTCCCACCAGGAAGGAGGTGAAGGTGAGCTTGTTGCTGTCTCTGTTCCACCAGAAGCACCGCTGTCACCCAAAATAAGATCACTTTCATCCGTCAACACTCTCGGTTGCTTTGCTTCTGGTTCTGTAGTTGTGGTGTCAGTGGACAATGGATGCATTCGGGCACCGAGAGTCAAACGCTTCAAGACGCAGTCTTGCTCCCATACTGTAGCATTAAGTTGCGACGGTTGTGATGGAATCAATCCAACCTGGGTTGTGACCCAGAAGAAGTCCCTCCGAGTCCGATTTTGGTACGTATGTCGAAAGACTTGCAGCTGCAATCCTTCTTGAATTTCAAGTATGTTCGCAAGAGTTCCCGTAAAAGGAAGCACCTTGTTCACCACTCTCTTCATTGTACTCAATGAGAACTTGATGGCATCTCCAATTTGAAACTTCATGTGCATGTAGTCAACAAGTTGTTCGGCAGGTAGCCATCTCCCTTGCAGTTTCGGTTCGCTAAAAACGCCACGCAGACACGTCAAGATAAAAGCGGATCCATTGTGTCTCCCGTGTGCACCGAGAGTGCGAATGCTCATGATGGACTTGACAAAGCTTTGCAGCTATCGGTGCACACGGGAGGTGCCTTTGATTTGAAGGTAGTGATTGTCGAAGGTTGACAACAATGAAGCACGACGTTTGACGTGATGAGTGCATCGACGGAGGGAGTACAAACAAAAATGTCATACTATGGTCTACTAAGTCTACCCAAATCCCTTTTTTCGTGCACCCAGCCATAGGCATACAGTGTATGTACCAATACTACTGAAGCAATGAGTGCCGATACAACCACACTACAAGCATAAACATAGTATCTGGACGACCAAAATTACGAGAGTAGCTGGACGGATTTTAAAACCACTCATTTCACCACATTCATGCACGAAGATTGTGCATTTCAGTAACTAGAGAATTGTCCTATGCCCTCAAACATATGGGGTTACTGTAGCTTGTTTGTGGTGAGGTGGGACAGTTCAAAAGATGCGGCGAGTTAAAATTTTGGATTTTTTTGGCGAATGTAAAGTTTTGCTTCGTAATTTAATTGCACATTTTTGTATCATGTCAACAGATGCAAAGAACGACAGTAGTGCTTCTTTGACACTGTTATTACTTGTTAGTATGCCGGTATTCTAATGTCCGGTCAAATTTGCAGTCACATAACTTACTTTTGCATTTCTGACGGCCACTGCAAAATCAACATGGTCAAAGTCAATTTTGAACATTGAAGTGCGTCAACGTCGCAATTTTTTAATCCTACGGCACTTTCCATATGTTTCATACAAAAAATTGCATGCTACTAATTTAATCGCATACAAAGCAAGAGTTTCATTACGAACTTCGAAATTTTACTGCTGTCCATCTCAATGCCAATCCGAGTGTATTTATTGCTGAATACATAAATTTCAAGATGGCAGAACTGTAGAATAGGCCCTTGTGATATACTTGTAACGTGAAAAAAAACTTGTTCCAACTTGACATTGTCAAAAGGGACTCAATTTGCCACACTAGTGACTGAAAGTCCAGGTACTATGTTTAAAAAAATCTCGAAAAATAAAATTAGACCACTCATAACTCCATCAATACATATTGTATCACGGCTTTGAGTAGCTGAAAAGAAAGCCTTTTATGAGATCTACAATTTGGTGCCGTTAGAAGTTGTGTATGAAGTGTGCCGACACAACGAATAATTTTACTAGTCCAGGTACTATGTTTATGCTTGTACCAGTACAACAATAAACTCCGCCAGTAGCACAGATCAACGCGGCCCACGTCTCTATTGCCGGACGAAATTATTATAGCAAATAGCACTCATTGCCGCCGTAGGCATACAGTGTATGTACCGATACTGACTGAAGCAATGAGTACCGGCAATACTGCAGTACTGAAACAACCACACTACCAGTACAACAATAAACGCCGCCAGTAGCCCAGATCAACGCGGCCTTGGGCCGCACATATCCAGTCTGGTTCAAGAGAAAAATCTCATGGTAACAATAACATTGATAGCGAGACTTACTGGAATAGCTGGTGATACAATCGAAAAGAAATTTGGTTGTTATAATACCAGTCTGATGGGCGGCCGTTGGCCGCCAGCTGCCAGCCGTGCACTGCGGTCGTGCCTAAAATTCTTAAAACTCATGTTACAACTCTGTAGGCGGATACTAAGATCGCTGTAGGAAAACCCTCCATGCTTTCACCGCGTGAACTAAAATCGAGAAGTACCAAATTGATACAGTGCACAGTACAGTGGTAGTATGAAGTACTACAGTATGAAGCATCAGACTTGCGTTTCATATAACATTAAATGGGTTTGGATTCAACGTACCATTTTCTATCTTGCTTCAATCCGTTGATCATGTTGCTCACTGCTCACACTAGTTTTGCCCTCCATACACTGCACAGATTCTATCTATGCCCGAATAAGCTAAGTGGCCTTGTCTGACAAGGCCGCTTATCAAGTCCCACACAATTTCCCTTGCCATCAACGTTCGTTCGTTTGTTCAGTGCTTGTCGTCATTGACTCATTGTTTGTTCATTTGCTGCTATGTCCGTTTGTTTGTTCATTCATTGCTATCGTTGTTTGTTCATTGGGGTTTTTGTTTGTTCATTCATCCGTTCGTATCTAACGCCGTTCATTTGTTCGTTCGTTTGTGCCGTTGTCGCTATTGTCATTCTTTTGCTGGTTTCTTCATTCGCTCCTTTGTTCATTTGTTGCGTGTTATCTTTGTCAGTTTGTTTTGGGGTTGCTTCTTATCATTGTTTGTTCGTTCGTTCGTTCATAAGTTTGTAGCTATCGCCGTTTATGTGTTCCTTCGTTGCAATTGTCGGTCTTTTGCTGGTTCATTTGTTCGCGTGTTGCGTGTTATCTTCGTTCGTTCCTTCGTTCGTGCGATACTTGCAATTGTTGTTCGTTCGTGCATTTGTTACTATCGTCGCTCGTTCGTTCGCTTGTCGCCATCGTCGTTCGTTCGTTTCTTCATTCGTTTGTTCGTTTGTCGGCACCTCATCTGTCGTGTAGGACATCGATAACAGAAGCGCTGCGTATGACAACAACTGCACCACCTACAGACGAGTTGGATCCAAAGGAGAACATGATGGAATGCAACGCTCTTGTATCGCTTCAGCGTTTTGCTCGCAGAATTACGGAATGTGTTACCACTTGTGATGCCTTCCGAGTGCAAGGACGTACTGTAGTGGTACACGGCTTTCAGTATGAAAAATGCATCGTTATGTCAAGAACAATTGTCTGACCGAGCATACCCTTCATGCCTACATATGGCTGGGTGCACGAAAAAAGGGATTTGGGTAGACTTAGTAGACCATAGTATGACATTTTTGTTTGTACTCCCTCCGTCGATGCACTCATCACGTCAAACGTCGTGCTTCATTGTTGTCAACCTTCGACAATCACTACCTTCAAATCAAAGGCACCTCCCGTGTGCACCGATAGCTGCGAAGCTTCGTCAAGTCCATCATGAGCATTCGCACTCTCGGTGCACACGGGAGACACAATGGATCCGCTTTTATCTTGACGTGTCTGCGTGGCGTTTTTAGCGAACCGAAACTGCAAGGGAGATGGCTACCTGCCGAACAACTTGTTGACTACATGCACATGAAGTTTCAAATTGGAGATGCCATCAAGTTCTCATTGAGTACAATGAAGAGAGTGGTGAACAAGGTGCTTCCTTTTACGGGAACTCTTGCGAACATACTTGAAATTCAAGAAGGATTGCAGCTGCAAGTCTTTCGACATACGTACCAAAATCGGACTCGGAGGGACTTCTTCTGGGTCACAACCCAGGTTGGATTGATTCCATCACAACCGTCGCAACTTAATGCTACAGTATGGGAGCAAGACTGCGTCTTGAAGCGTTTGACTCTCGGTGCCCGAATGCATCCATTGTCCACTGACACCACGACTACAGAACCAGAAGCAAAGCAACCGAGAGTGTTGACGGATGAAAGTGATCTTATTTTGGGTGACAGCGGTGCTTCTGGTGGAACAGAGACAGCAACAAGCTCACCTTCACCTCCTTCCTGGTGGGAATCTGGTGATGCACGCAAAATCTTTGCTCCTTCTGCCGTCATCTATGAAACGATGGAATGCGTGAAATCAATCGTGCTTGATCGCATTGAGCTGCTAGAGTCGGTGAATAGGAATGGAAAAACTTGGGCAAACGTTGTTGAGCCAGGGTCTTGGAGCATGGAGACATGCCCCTACTCCGAATCAGACATACACACACTGCGATTGCGGAGTATGTACATTGCCTTGGCCTTACGTCAATTTGTATGCCACGTTACCGGTGACATGAAGACACAATGGACATGGAAGAAATGCCTCGTGTTTGCAATTGAGCGAATGAATGATGTTGGAATTGAGTACTATACAAACTTTAGAACATTAGCAAGATGGCATAGGAAACTGGCGAAACACCGACATTTCTTTGTTCGACTCCGGAGGCGAAGCTGCTGATTCCACCGTTCTTTCGCGACAATCCGGATGCGTTAGGCATTCAAGAAACATGGGGTGGCGCACATTCAAGATCTTTGCGTTGAATTAATGTACAACTTTGTGCATCAAGACCTCCTTCCGAAGCTTTTGTCAAAAGCAGTACTGAATGGTTTGTTTGATGATGATGGTACGGAGCGACAAGATACCAATGCTAGTACTTGTGCAAACGACAACGCACCGACCCCAAGTCTAGTCCTTGATACAGTAGAGGTTCCTCCTAACACTCTAAAGGATTTGTTTCTCCAAAGATATGGCCTCAAGACCCTAGGAATCACTACAATCGCAAGATGGATGTATGCTGTTGGCTTCCGATTTAAGAAGCGGGAAAAGCACTACTTCGTCGACGGTCACGAGACCGAGACCCTTGCGTACCGCCCAGTGTTCACAAGGAAGTACCTAGCAAGTGAAGTGCAAGCACACCGATGGATACAGATGACATTGGAAGAATCGAAAGAATGGAAAGTCTTGAACAAATTCCAACTAATTGCGGTTACATCTATGTTGATGATGACGGGATAGACATGATTGAGTATCATGTTGACGTCTCGTATCATTTTGAAGAAAATTAGCTGGGTATCCCTTTGGCGGGAACCTAAGCATTCGAAAGCCGATTGCCGCAAAACCTGTGATCTATGTTGGCCAAGATGAGGCCATCTTTAAGCAGTTCCTCTTCTCCCACAAGATGTGGGTCGCTCCAGGTGGCTAACGAGCCCTTCTTCCGAAGGACGAAGGCTCAGGAATAATGGTCTCTGCATTTGTAACACGAGAGCATGGGATTATTCGCGAGATAAGCGATATGGTTCTGGACGAAGTGAATGAGCAACGGTTAGGACAAGTATATGCAGATGAAGAAGCAGCAATCGAAGTTCACGGATGCTCGAAAAAAATGCCACTTACAAAATCCAAGTCTCCATTCCTCTTATTCTTCGAGTATGGTGAGAATCGGGAGGGCTATTGGAATTACAACAACATGGTTATCCAATTCGAGGATGCAGTTGATGTACTACGAGTCATGCATCCACAATACGACTTCATTTTTCTTTTTGATCACAGTTCAGGGCATGCAAAACAAAGACCCGATGGTCTCAACCATCTTCGGATGAATCGTTCTTACGGAGGGAAGGCATCGCACATGCGAACAACGCTTATCGAACAAGAAGAGGGATACCTCGGCAGCTTCCCCCGAACCTTGGAGCCTGGAGATACACAGTCGCTTGTCTTCAGCGAATCAGATAGTGGTCCGTTCTGGCTTTCGGATTCTCAGAGAGATGAATGCCGCCACGACAAGCGATACGGCACGTTTAACAACGTGAAACTCACAAACACCGAAATGAAGGAAGAGCTTGGAAAGAAAGGCATAGCGGAGGAGGATGCCACTTCACAAAGAACTACAAGACAGTTGAGGGATCTCTGTCGACAACATCAGATTCCAATCTTGAGACCTGTCGAGAACGTTATCGAACGCAATCGAGCGGAACTTGAGCTTGAACTTCGAAGCCGAGGCATATTGACAAAAGGCAAAAACAAACGAGAACTGGTTGACCTTTGCAGAGCTAATGACATTGCATGCACAAGAACAGCTGAAAAAATCAAGGAGGGTTGGATGGGGAAAGCGAAGGGGTTATTACAAGTGTTGTGGGAGCGAGGTAAAATTGACAGCACACGGATCAAGCAGTACTCACTTACCGGAAAGAAGGACGACTTTGGGACTGTTGTTGACTACAGTACAAGCTTACGGCATATCATGGGTTTATGTCACGATTTTGTCAACGAAGAGGGAATGCTTCAGCACATTGCAAAGCGTCTCGGTACCGAGGTTCTCTTGACACCAAAGTGCCACGCCGAACTCGCAGGAGAGGGTGTGGAGTACATCTGGGGCGGGGCAAAGGGCGAATATCGACGGTTTAGCCTTGCTGAAAAGAGAGGGAAGGACAACTTCAAATCCAGTCTACATCATTGCCTGTCAGAAGAAGTAATAACCATTGAGAGAGTCAGAAAATACGCACGGGCACGACAATACTTGATGGCTTACCATGCTATTGATTCAGGACAAGTGGATGCTCAAACTCGCCATGATTGCCTCAGTATGGCCCGGTGGCTGTTGACAAGTTGATCAACAACTTCAAAACCCACCGTTGCGCATTTGACTTTGACTACAAGTTCATCATGGAGGCAATGAATGGATGAGTGATGATGTGCTTTTTTTGGGAAGAATGAGACACGTCTCTCGTCTGCGAATTCAGAAGAGCATGCTTTCAAAATATTCAATATCGTAGCTTCTTTATACAGAAATCTTTCTGGTGTTCATCATAGACAAATTGATAACTAAAAATATATTGTACGAGAGCTACGATGGCTACCCAAAGTACTTTTTATTTGCACCCAGCCATATGGCAATCAGTACAAATAGTTTCGTCCGCCAACAAAAACGTTATGTAGCCGTCGTGAGACGTATGTGTGATGGCCCCTGTTGCGATGAATTTGACGTGTGTGTGATGGCCCCGACGCTGACTGACGGTTGTCGCGATGAATTTGCCGTGTGTGTGAGGATACGACAAAAGTCTGGCCTGGATTTCGGTAAAGTACAGTAGATGGGCTACGCCAAGATGTTGACTGGATCTGTGCAACCCAAGGGCAGCGTTGATTCTGTGTGGAAGTTTAGTCTTTAGTCTATTGTTGTGCTGGTACCTGGTACATGTACTGTGGTCATATATGACATGATCTTCAATGTCAACACAATAGAGAGACCCTCTTTTGAATTCTTACACTACAAATTAACAGAACTCCGGACCCAGTACCGGTTCTGGGTCCTCAGCTTCGTAAAATTGAGATTCAAATTTTTCCTTAACTTCATGAATTTTGGGGTCTTTTGGTAAATTTAAAGCCCGAATTTCCCTTCGACTTGACGCTGAGCAAATTCCGTTCCACGTGTTTACGTGTTCAGAAATTACTTCCACGTGGAAAATGATTTGTGTACAGCAGCATATGGCCTACTATTAGAGTTTGTTGACTTCTCATCTTGCTGCGCTACAGTACCGGTACCAGGTACTTGACATGAGGCGGCGCGGTTTGCATGTCACCGCGAGTTCGCTAAAACACAAAAATTGTATCTCGTATTTAGTCCTCATCAGAACTCGACGATGTCGTTTGCTATTGCGATGTGGTTGTTCTAAGAGCAACCACATCGCTATGTAGGTCATTCGATTGCCCTTGTTTCGGGTGATTCAAAGGAAGAAACGACATCTATCTGCGGTGGCGTGGACACAAGAAATTTGACATCTTTAGGGAGTACAAATTATCACGTATACAATGTTACACCAACATTTGAGATAATGCTCGTACAACGAGCGTGTACACCTTCAGTTCAAATCATTTTACGCGGCACAAGTCCAAAACAATGCACAAACAATCCCATAAAAATCATGTTCTACAATGAGCTCCAGACAACAAAAGAGGAAGCGGTCGGATGCTGAAAACAAGGACCCGCAACAAAGAAAAAAGGGAAACGCTAGAGGAGGAAGTAAGATCCATAAGAAAACAGTAAGTGATTTAGATAAAGAATCCAATGTCAACAAGGGTACCCATGACAAGGCGGACAAAGAAGCACAATTGCCGGCAGAAGCTGTCGTGGAAGACCAAAGCGGACCTTCTGCCTTTAGACATAAGAACGATGAGATTAGCGGAGAGGACGGAGATGACTCAAGCGTCAAGGAAGAGGCAGATGAGGAGTTGGACGGAAGTGCTACTAACAGTGAACTCCGAGGTGCTGTCATCAATATCCGCAATGGAACAAGGCCTCCATCCAGAGACCAACCATTGGTGGAAATCAGACGTGGCCAAGAAGCTGGAACTGCAGGAGGACACATTGTTGTCGACAACAGAAGGCCTCCATCCAGAGACCAACCATTGGTGGAAATCGGACATGGCCAAGAAGCTGGAAGTGCAGGACAATGCATTGTTGTAAACAATGGAAGGCCTCCATCCAGAGACCATACCATTGTTGACGGCGGACGTCGCAACCACCTTGGTACCGGATGGTCTGTCAACCACGGAGGGCCTCCATTCAGAGGCCACCAAACTGGTGGAAACGACCGTGTTGGAGACCAAGTTGGTGGCGGCTACTCCATTGTTACCAATGGACAGCATCCATCAGCAGCAACAGCAACCCGACTCTTCATACAAGCACAACACCAGGAATGGCTGGACGAAGGACCTCCGCATGGAACTTAATCGCCAAAAAAGCAGAGACATATGTCGTACAGAACCGCCAGGACTGCAACTACGAAGAGTACCAGGGAGCGCATACAAGTTCTGGTGAAGACTGTCATCTTTCGTGCGGTGAAATTCATTACCTGTGAAGAACACATGGAGAAGGTGATGGAAGTTGTGATCGCTCAAGAAAAACCACCCAATGCGAATCACTTCGTGAGAATGTACAAGACCATCGTTACTGGAGCCCTCAACACCAAGCGGAGCACGTGCGAACAGTCTGCATCGGAAGCGGTCATGAAGCTACTGAAGATGAAGGATCATAGAGATGAAGTTGAGCCTCCTCCATATTCTTTCCAAGTGCTTTGCAAACTGCGTCAGTCACAGACACCGGAGGAAAAGGAGGCTTTCTTGTGGTTTGTTGGGGAGTTTCTGCAAACCGTGTGCGGAATGAGAGCATGGGGATCAAGGAAGAAGTACAGGTCTATAATTTCTGATGCAACATCAAGTGACACGGGCAATGCCATAGTCACCGTTTCTGACAAGGCATTTGCCCTACTACTTTATGATGCGTACATAGACAAGTGGATAAAGAGATATCATGAAGATAGGAGGGGGGAACCGAGGACACCACGTATGGTGGGGAAATACACGAAGAACGAAGATGCCTCCTCTGAATACGGAGGCTGGAGTGACGAAGGAATAGAAATGTTCAACATGTTGGGTGGAATTGTGGAAGACGACAGGAAGAGTAGGAATGCGAGGGATGCAGAGGAATGGGTACTCAAGAGTCTGAGGGAACAGGTTGGAGGTGGAACACAAATGAGAGAAATGGATCCGAGTGCTGTGCAGAGGGCTGTGGAACGTGCAAATCGACCGAAGATCAACGCATTCATCGAGTTGTAGATAGCAGCCAATTGATGGAAAGAAACGTTACTACTAGCTAGTAGTTGAATCAACCGCAATTGACGACTCATACTCCAGTGAAGCACTGGTTGGCAGGTGCAATACTGTGGTACTGTAACGACTCTTGAAAGTTGATGCTACACCTAATGAACAGTAATTGCACAATGATGTTCCGACGGTACACAAACAAATGCAAGAGTATGCCAACCGGAGAATACTTTGTGTACCATGAAGAGGTATGGGACTGTACTGGACCCAAGAAAAAATGGTACAGTGAGCAACAGCAAATTTACATGTAAAACACATATTACATGCACGTACGCATGCAATGGTGTAATAAATTTTTACAGGGTGTACTGGACCCCAAAAAATGGTACACTGCACTAAATATATTGCGTGTAAAACCCGCCACCTTCCAATGTACACTTGCTGCATTCAAAATCCTCAACATGGTCCAACACCACCCACACCACACCAAGGCAACTCTGTCACCCATCAACAACATCACTCTCAACTCCATAAGATGATGACAATATACTTTCAAGAATGCAATGAAGATCTACCAAGGATTGATCCCATTCACTCTGCCATGATGACAATTGACAACACTTCCAGCAACAATTCACAAGCCAACTCCTTGGAATCTGTGGACAATTATCTTCCAGAGCCTCAATCTCTAAAAGCTGTCCTCAAACTTGATGACAATGTCCGCAATGCTTGGCTACATGCAATCAATATGGAAATCAAGAACCTCATTGATCATGATACCTTATCCTTGGACAAACTCCACACAAAGATGAACTCATTATCCCAGTCAAACTTGTGCTCAAAGCAAAACAAACTGCAACTGGAAAACTTGACAAACTAAAAGCTTGCCTTGTTGCCCGTGGCAACCTGGAGAAACGTCTCCTGAAAAGAGTCAAAGCCATCAACCAACAATGACTCCTTGAACAACGTCAAGAAATTGCTGAATCTACCCCTTCACCTGGCACTCCAAAACCTATACCTGTTGAACCATTCATCTATGAAGACACCTGGTCACCCTGTGGATCTGCAAGAGGGGTCAAACTATTCATTGCAACCATCTGTGCATCCAGACGCAGTGTCAAGAGTGCTGACTTCATTGGTGCCTACCTCTGAGCCAAAAGTTATTGGCCGCCACTTTGTGAGATTGCCATTGGAATACGCCTATCACTTTCCTGAATACGCTAAATTCTTTGGCTCTCAAATGTTACTGAACAAAGGAATCTACGGTCTGTCAGTGCATCACGGCAGTCTACTGCCAATGTGACTGTACAGTACCGCGATACTACTATCCCTCCGTATCTACTGTACACTGTCTACCGCCACATGGACTACTTTGGTCTACGTCGTAGTCTAAGAACTGGAGTGCTTCACAGACTCCGGTCACAACTTCTATTATAGCCTACTATTACCTCAACTGCATTCTTGCCGGTCCATTTGATCGTAAGGGTGAAGAGGTGTTGGGCTATATAATAGACAACCATCCAACACATACTGTCACACTGGTGACACCGCTCTGAACATCGCTGAGTCCACATTTACTTCCTGCTGGCGATTCGACAGATCATCGTGATTCATCTGTTTTGATCGGTGCCTGCGATACGATTGATCTCCGGCCTCTGTGGACCTCACATTCTATCCTCCTACTCCTGAGCGCGAGCGCTCGTAATTAGGAGGGTCTCACAGGTTATGAGCCCAAGTACGACTCGTACTGATCCTAGTGGCTGAAGAGTTTAACCCTTGCCGGGATAAAACTCATGATGGCCCCAAGGAGTTTTATCACTCAGACGATTATGTTGTCATTACTGCTGACATCGAAGATTGTCCTTGGTAGAGTTCCTCTCACAGAGCTGTTTGACATTGCCACTTCAACGGTTGTGGACAATTACCTCGAGGTGGTGCAAGACTATGTCACGCAGCTAATAGAAGATACGACATGGCTGGACACGCAATCAAGATTGTGTCTTCTTTGTGCTCGATTTTGCATGTATCATTGGAGGAACGAAGGCAAACTTTTGACTTTGCGACAACCAGCATTGCAACGACTAATTGCTCAGATGCTTCGCTGTCGCAACAATGGAATTCAATCTTGTCATCCGATTGAAGTACCACTCTTCATCCGATTTATGCGTCCCGCAATCACCCTCCCACGCAAACCAGGTTTCCTACAGCTGCTCCTCGCGTCGGTCAATCTACTGCAATTATCCGTTCCGCTGAAGCCCACGGTTTTGACAGTGCAAGAATTACGACCATCCCTGATGTGGTTTGTTCCGGCACCACCAAGGTTTCCACTTTGGCAGAGATCACCCCCGATAGTTTTGCAGCACGTTTCACTGAGTATGGGCATGATTGTACTGAGAAAGAGACATTGGAGGACTGTGATAACTCCGTGGAAGTCCTTTTTGTCTATAACGAGGATATGGACTACAATACATCACCACAAATGACACCGCTGGAGTGCAAGAACATTGTTGAAGGCCCGCATCTTGACATTCGATTGCTGCTGCTGACCTTTGACATGACTCAGCACACCGCCGTACCTACCACTTGCCCCGGCCTTGTTGAATGCCAGAACGGTGTCATGATTGTTTCTGCGACATCATCAATGACAGACATGGGGACCCTGCCTCGCCGTGTTGCAACATCATCAGTGCCATCCTGGGCTGATGTCAGCTGCCAAGACGCGATCGAGGACTCCAATCGATTGCTCCCCTCCATTGATATGAGGTTTCATCCAATCGACCGCGGGCGTGTACGTGTATGCATAAGTTGATCACTGCACTATCTCACGTTTCGAGATGCTCAGTCGCCGCATGGGGAGACCACATACCGTAAATCCTGTACTGTACCAGAACATAATGACACAAGTAGCTGGTTGGACACCGGTGTCATTACAATAACGATGACCACAGGCTCCGTTGTGTGGATTGCCAAGGACGCATATCCAGCATTGCATGATATGCACGTCACCAAATGTGACTTCCAACATGTGCCTCAGTCTACAGACCATGTTGGCATGCCAAACAATTTGGATTGGTTCGACGATGCTGCCAGCCATCGCATAGCTGCAAAGCCATGACCGCGTGACTGCTCCAACCGCCGCGTTGTTCCCGCACAGCGGCCCGATGTCTGCTGACATTATTGTGTCACGACCAGCAACTAGACCCTCTTGTCCGGTCTGTCTCCTGATTGATTTCTACCTCATAACAACACGAGCAAAGGCACACGACAATGACGGTAGGCTCAGACACGTTTTGCTCTCCGCACGCACACCAAACAGCTTGTGTTTGTTCGGTTTGGCTTGTTATCAATCATGTTCATGTCCCTTGATTTACTACTACCTCCGAATGATACGGGCATAAGCCAAACGGTAGTGACGTGGCAGTGACAGCCCGCTCAGAAATGTTTGCTCGCTCTGTTGCAAAATCGATACTATGTACTGTGTTGGTCGGGTAATCACAAAACAAAGCTTGCAAAGAGATTTTTGCATCCATCGTTGCTGTACGGTACTCTATGCGTTGCGGTCTTCACCTTCTCAATCGGACACCTTGAGCTGATGGAGTTTGTTGCCTGCACGGCATTCACGAGCGATATCTTGAGGGACAGCAAGGTAGTCCACTCTCGGTTTTCTGCTGATTGTTGGCATCTGTGTCGCTTGCACGGCATTTACGAACGTTGTCTTGAGGGACACCAAGTTTGTTTAACAACAGTTGCACATATTTCTGGTGTTGGTCAAAATGGCGATGGCAGCAGCTGACGATGCTCTATGTCAACATGGCTTTGGCAGTGAAGGACGATTCCCCATCCCTGGTTGTCGTTGTAGCGAACGCAGGAACATCGACAGTGAAGGTTTTGTGTTCGGATTGCTCCACGGATGGAAGAAAGGCTATGGAAGAGACTGATAAGCTGTTTCAGTCTTGATGACATAGCATGGACATTGATTTGGCGTCTGGCGCCTGCGCGAGGTATCGTTGTGTTTTGATGAAGCGACAACTGCAGACAGGAATTTTGGCAGAACGTCGTTGCTGCATCACAATCTCCTTGTTTCGGTTTGAGTTCATTGAATTGGCGTCTGGCACCTTTGTGCGAGCTATGGTGGTGTTTTTTTCTTTGGGGAAACGACATCTCCAAGCAGCACAATTCGGGATAACTGTCGTCCGACCCTTCCTCGCACCTTGCGTTTTGTCGTCGACGCTCACGGAACTGATGCGCATCATTCTCCGGTTGAGCGACTCAAATAATGAAAAGCATGAACAAGCTTCTTACGAATTTGATGACCGTCGCAACCACATGGTACCACTTCACAGCTAGTACCGGGCCAGTTTCCACGTGCATTCGATGTAAACCGGAAGTGTTTTGCAACCTGAAACCTATAGAGATCCCTCAGAGCACGCCTAGTGAAATGACAGTCATCCTTGACACTGCCCAGCCTATTGTTGCCACATTATCTGCCATTTGAAGCCTCCTGATGGCCGATATTCTGTGCCGATGGGGCGATTCATTGAGCTGACAACTGCGCAGGTCCTTACCTTCTGTCTGTACCAGCGAGACCTACTTTACGTGGGTAGCACATTTCCTCCAGGTCGAGGGCGTCAACTCCCATACAAACGCGATCCTGGTCTTGAATACCGTCACAAACGTGGCACTGGATTCGTTCGCATCTTCAGCAGCAGCTTGCTGATGTCGCATCCACAGAGGTGTTGTATCATGGCACTTCATGTGTGCTCAATTCCCGGCTCGCTTTGCCTCTTCCTAACCATCCGGTCTCAGCAGCCAATCGATTCCGGACGCCCGTGAGCTTTCCCATGTGGCTTCAACTGATCTTATCGGCGCGACGGTTGATGGCACATGTTGCATTTTGTTGTACTTTTTACTCACTGTGTAACACTGCACACATTGGGGGAGTGTGATCGTACATCCAACATGATTCCAGTGCTGATTCCGTACTCGAGAGGAAATTGATCTGCGTTGTGGGTTGAATGGGCGTCTGCTGCAAACATGCAATCAAAGGGCGCTGCCTATCGCAACATCCGTTGGCAACTACTTGGTCGGTCTGCTTCGTGGCGACGGGATTTTCCCCGAGTGCCGTTTGACAGGTTGGCCGTATGGCTGGTACTATACTGTGCCATCAGCTTGGCCCCTTAGACGACTCTGGCACCCCCTATTCTATCCATCAAGTCTCATCATGTTGACAGTGCCAATGCCACGCCTCCGGCCCCTTTGGTTCCTTTCAGTTGTGATCCTACTGCAGACCAGTTGAATCCCGAATCTCCTTCTGTCAGTGCGTACCCGCATGACGTGAACCTCCATGTCGTGACGTGCGAGATCCGCAAGACCGCACAGCACGTTCGTTTTGTCCGCGGGAAGGAATGCGCAGACAAGTATAGCTGAGAACGGAGTCCGCTTCTCCACAATCGGCAATTACCTTTGTTGGATGTTGGAAATCAGTTTGGAACTTCAAAGTACAGCAACTGACATCGACCATTTGCTGTTTGACTCTTCTACAACCGTCCTGTGGTGTGATGCTTTGACGGTACCAATCGACTCGCTCAACAACCACTTGCTGCCATGAAGAGATCGCGTTCAAGCCATGATTGAAATAAATTTTGTGTGCAACAACGGGCGGCATGACTTCTTTGGTCCGCAACATTCAGGCAATGCAATGTCACCACTTGAGCAAACCGTTGTCGTGATGCATAGGATCACAGCATCCCAGCTTTTCTCACTGGTGACGGTCGCCCACGTGCTCGGATTGCAAACATGGCAAAGTTTGCCCCTCATGCCATGCTTGTCGTTGCCTGACTGCACACAAAATTGGTGCGATATGCGGCGATTGAGCGACTTGAAGCGCACATGCATCGATCAGATTTGATGAATGGCTGATGTGATTCCAGTTTCAATACTCTGCAATCTGAATTGATATCTCTGATGAAAGCAAGTCATGACAGCCGCAACAATTTGACTGAACTGGCCAACAAAACCAGATTGAAAGCAGTGCTCTGATGGAAAGTGTGATCGCAACTTCCCCGGTCGGTGGTTCCGTCATCGGAGCACATTATCTTGGGACAATCGTAGCACTGTATTGTCATTTTCGGTACTACTTTGCGACCTGGCCTTCCCACTATACCTTTCCTGTTGGGTGACCGTGACTAAACACCAACTCCTGAGATGCACTTCTGTTTGCTCATTGCCCGCCCTACACCGATGCAGACAATGGGGAGTGTCAGTGCATCACGGCAGTCTACTGCCAATGTGACTGTACAGTACCGCGATACTACTATCCTCCGTATCTACTGTACACTGTCTACCGCCACATGGACTACTTTGGTCTACGTCGTAGTCTAAGAACTGGAGTGCTTCACAGACTCCGGTCACAACTTCTATTATAGCCTACTATTACCTCAACTGCATTCTTGCCGGTCCATTTGATCGTAAGGGTGAAGAGGTGTTGGGCTATATAATAGACAACCATCCAACACATACTGTCACACTGGTGACACCGCTCTGAACATCGCTGAGTCCACATTTACTTCCTGCTGGCGATTCGACAGATCATCGTGATTCATCTGTTTTGATCGGTGCCTGCGATACGATTGATCTCCGGCCTCTGTGGACCTCACATTCTATCCCTCCTACTCCTGAGCGCGAGCGCTCGTAATTAGGGAGGGTCTCACACGGTCTTGTCTACTCCGGCAAATATTGGAACATTGAATTTTTGGAATGGCTCTACTCCCAAGGATTAATCCAGTCTCCTTCCGAACGGTCTTGTTTGTCCGATACAACAAACACAATCAATGGCTCCGTCTCCTATTCTTCGTCAACGATATGCTCTACACCGGAAGCAACGATTACATCGAAAAACAATTTGAAGATTCCGTCTGCAATTGCGTTGATGTCAAATTCCTCGGCCCTGCGCAATGGTTTCTCCAAATGCGTATCCACAAACATTCCGACTCAAGCTACACTCTGGATCAACACCGCTACGTTTTGAATACTCTGCAATGCTATGATCTGAATTCCAAATTCCCTGAACGCGATACCCCCTTTCCTCCTGACTACACCTTCAGCAAGGATAACCGCCCCGTAACCGCCTCTACGTTACTCTTGTCGAACAAAAGCAACAATGCCTCCCCTTCTGCTCTACTGTCTGCACTCTCCTGTACCTTGCATACAACACAAGAGCTGACATCCTATTTGCTGTCTGCAAACTTGCCAAAGCATGCATCTCCCCTGGCATACCTGATTTTCGAGCTCTATTTGGCTCATTGGCTATCTTTGCCGCCGCCCCTACTACGCTCTCAAATTCTACCCCGATGGCACTTGAAATCCCATCTATGACATCTGCCTTCACCATCGTATCCCATACTTCAATCTCACAGTTTTCTCCAATGCCAGCTGGCAAGACTGCCCAGACACTGGCCGTTCCACTGTTGGATACATGATTTTCTACAATGGTGCTCTCATTGAAGCCAATTCTACCATGCCTACACCTGTTGCAATGTCTACTTCTGTAGCTGAATACATGGCTGCATGTTCTGCCACCATGACCACAGCTCACATCCAAATGCTTCTCTATGATATGCTCTATCTCAGCACCAAACAATGGCGTGAATCAACCCAACATCTTCCTTCCATACCTGCCATCCTCATGATTGACAATGAAGCCACCGTCCAAATTGCCAAGAATGGAAAACTCACTTGCAAGACACGACACATCGAACGCCGTTTCCACTTTGTCCGTCAAGGCCAACAAGACGGCATTCACCAACTTCATTGGATTCCCTGTGACTCTCAACTTGCCAATATCCTCACCAAAACTCAACACTCCGGCAAAATTGATCCTCACCTCACCAAGATCTTCTGTGTTCTCCCCGACCACATGCTTTCATCACCGGGACCAGAGATCTGATCCAAGAGGGGTGTTAGTGATCTACTGTCACTCCGTCATGCTGTCACACGTAATTACTGTAAGGTTAAATACCATACGGTAATACAGTAGACAGTCCTTTATTTTCCTTAGTCTGTCCGTGACCTGTTCCAGTAGAATTCTGAGAATCAGAACCTGGTACCGGTCTGCAACACAAAAATGATTTGAATCACTTCCTATGTTATTCAAATCATGAGTGTTGTTGATAACTTCAGCAACACTCTTTTTACTATGGACAACACTTCCCAAACACCACTGAGGAAGTGGGACTAAGACCGCACTTCATTTGTGAGACTCCAACTAATGTTGCAAGTCTCACCTTCATTTTTCATCTTAACGTAATCTTATAATTTCCACAAACCAAAAACAGTAAAGGCCTTTACTACTTAGTTTCCTACATTTCTACATCCTTGTACCAACAAATCTACCGCCATGGTGTATGTCTTCAAAACACCATTGCCCAAAGCTGGACGATCCGTCAGGTTCGCTTCCTCACCCGTCAAGTCCAACGCTAGAATTCTAGGTCCTACTATCCTTAAGTCTACCGTCGGCCAGTACTCGTGTACCGACCACACGAACACTGTCAAAACACACCCCATCTTACGGCTTATGTCTGGTGTTAGTGGAGCTCATTATAAAAAAAAGCGGGGAAGAAGGGGAGAAAAAGGAGGAAAGAGTTGTACTGCGGATCGGATACTTGGATCCACGTACTACTGCTACTACATCATACATTACCGGATGTTAGAGCAGTGCGATGACAACGGTACAACAGTAAGGTACTACTACAGGTAGTACTAATGAATGCAACACGCCATGATGCTGGTTCTCACTTTGTAACTTAATAAGATCTTACAAATGTGGTCATCACCTCACTGTAGAGCATGTGGATGTGGATGAAATGATCAGTAATTGTATTTTATCATGTGCTGGTGCATAGCTATGAAGAAAGTAAATGAAAAAACATTAATTTTATGTACTCAGTAGTACTTTGCCATTTGAGGTCCACCAGTCAATAATCAGTACTCTGCTGGAATGGTGGAAACTATGAGACAAGCCCAAACAAGAGAAGAACACTCTGCTGCCATCACAAATCAGCAAAGATCTCTGTGGCTTTTTCAGGCCCATACAATGCTCTATGCATGTATCATGTCCATGCATTCTGATGCATCAGCTCTCCATTCTGAATTCTGATGCATCATCATGCTGATGGTAAGGACTGCACCATCTATCCAGTTGGTGTAAATACTATGTCATACGAGCTTTTATACGCATGACTTGGTTGTGTATAAGATTAATCTTTTTGAAATCATGACACAAAGAGACATGTCCCTGCAAAGCTGTCCTGCAAGAATACTCAATATGAATATTGGTTACACTCAAAGCCTTGTCCATTACTAGCTATTTTGAAATGGCTTCTGCAAAAGTCCATGAATTGAAAGTTGGGGGAGGCTGTCTTGCAAATTCAATCAGACTACTAAATCTTAGCAGCATGATGGACAAAATGCAACAGTACCAACTTCTTCCTTTGTCCAAATCATAACACAGCAGCGACTGGCAGTCATGTTGTGATCTTTGATACAGTATGAAAGTCTGAACCAAAATGTTGATTGGACCTTGTCTCAAGCAGTCTCTACAATTGAAATTCAATTGAGTTTTTCTCTGCACAAGAATTGATGCCATGATTGAACATGAATAAATGTATTGATAGCACCACCACTCTAGAGCAACATCCTATAGTTGAAATGCATCACACTAAACTTTGATTCCGTGGTTGAAGTACTATTTCAATTCAAAACACCTACGTGACACACAATAGCTTGTGCTCCAAATGCACGGAGTATGTTTGATTGCAGCCTTTTGCACCCCCTATGGTTTTTAGTTGTTTAGTTATGAGATTTCTTGATGTCACATCTGTACTGATGCAACAATATTGAGATGTCTCATTTGGACCTGATGGCAGATTTCTGCCATGTTACAAAGGCCCTCCAAAGGCCTGCTTGTTGCCAACAACAACACAGTGCCCTTGGGTTGTTGCCATGAGTACCACACCTCAGACTCAGCATTCAGTGAAAGCTACAGCTGTTTACCCACCAGCATGTCAATGATAGCAAGCCATGACAATGCTGCAAGGCATGCTAGTAGAAAGTCTGTGGATTTCCCACTCTGCAGGTATACTAAATGACACAAGTTTAATGAGCAAGGTGAGATGGAGCATATTCATTAATTCTAGTGCTGCAACCTGTTCAGCCCTCATTTTCCCATCGTGGTGCTTCTGAATGATTTGTCTGCAGTCTGCCCAACATAATCACTTTGTCAAGCAATCACAACATGCTTGCTTGCATCTTGTTACTATACATGAATCCAACAAAGGACACATTGTAGTGAGACCAAGCAGGGTGGTGCTTTGCTTAGTTAGTGTAATGTATTAGAGTAGTACCGGTGCAATGGCGTTGCGGATAAGAAGTACCGGTATTGCATAGGTGTTAGAGTATCGCGTTGTACGGTACTGTAGTACTCCGAGTACGCATACCCTAAATACTGCATAGTACCCAGATTCTGAGTTTCAGAGTGGCTCGTAGCGCCTACTCAGAGTGCAGTACAGCGTTTTTATCTTGATGTACACAGTATGCATACATATTGAACGCTGGGCTACGGCAAAAGTATTACGCTTTACGACGATATGATTGGTCAACGCAATAAGAGTATTAAGCTTTTCTACGATGTGATTGGTCAACATTAAGCATGTACCACAAAAAACTCTGTACAAATCACGTACGCGAAAAGCTTAATACTCCACCATCACCAGGCATGAGCCCATCATCTTACTATGATACATGGTAGTGTTCTGTACTGTACTCAAATTACACTGTATTGAAGCAACTGGAAGGTCCGGTAAAACGAATGCAATTTTGATTGAAGCGAAAATGCGCGCCCGCCAGAGGAGAAAATGTTTCCCTCAAGAAACGCAGGCTGGCGCGCAACAGAATATGCTGGCGCGGACATTTACATTTTACTGACATATGAAAAGACATTTGCTGACGAGGAAAAATTGCTGATTGAATCTTCTGACAAAATCTGCTGACAAGAAACAACTTCTGACAAATCTGCTTAAGAACAGAAAAACTTCTTTTGATAGAAAACTCCTGAATAATTTACTTACAGTAGATATGATAAGGTAATTGTGACAAAAAGCGTGTCATCAAGTACTTGCAGCGGTATAATACCAGGCTCCAGTGGATCGTTTCATTTTCACAGGGGGCATGCCCCACAGCAAACTTCAGAACACACACATTGGTTGCTTGACACCGAAACCTAATGCAGCAGTTATCAACGGCGCTGCCTGTTCGGCGACATCGGTATACCGCTCGACTAGGTTACGAGGTACTTAGCATCTTCAAGAGATGAACGACTATTTCGTACTCGATTGGTTGGCAAGAATAGCACTCATCGGGTTTCACACCAGATAGCGATACCGTGAGGAAATAGTTGTCGACTGCAAGCATGAATTCCGTGCTCCTTGGGCTTCACTCGTGATCAAGGTCCAGTGGGGGCAAGTCCAGTGGCTGACTGAACTGGCCAAGATGCAATTCATGGCAATCCATGGTCGCGAACGGCGCCGTTAACACTTTGAGGAGATCGATCCGAACCATGTCCCGGGAATTGCTCTTCGTAGTATGCCCAG